>UELU01138367.1:0-58352 GCA_900490025.1 Megastigmus dorsalis | reverse complement strand
CCCCAACCCAACCCTCGTTAAAATTTTGGAAGCAAATGGATTGAAACGGATTGAATTTTATTACTCTTTTATTCCGTTGCAATACGTTTTAATCAGTATCAGTGCGCTATAAATTTTAATCGAATCCGTTTCAATCCATATTAATTATCAAAAATTCCGTATGTAATCCGTTTGTATCCGTTCTAATATATGCCAGTCAGTTCGAATTTGATATATAATCCGTTCAAATCCGTTACAAACCGTATCTTAAAAAATTATATCTAATCCATTGTAATCAATATGAATCTAATTAAAATTTATGTAAGCCAGGGGATTGGAATGGACTGAAACATCATCATTTTAAATCCGTTGTAATCAATATAATTCAGATAAATTTACATATCTAATCCGTATAAATCCACTGTAATCAGTATCTCGTAAGATATTGCATCTTATCAATTTTTATCCTTTGTGATCAGTATTATTCTTAATCAAAGTAACGGTCTGAAACGGACCAGACATGTGCGTGTTCCAATCCGTTACAATCCATGTCAGTCAGCTGTAATTTAGTATATAATCCGTTGGAATCCATTGTAATTAGTATCTATAATTAGTATCTATAAGCTATTGCATCTTATCAATTTTTATCCTTTGGTATCAGTATTATCCCTAATCAAAGTAACGTTCTGAAACGGACCAGACATGTGCGTCTTCCAATCCGTTACAATCCATGTCAGTCAACTGTAATTTAGTATATAATCCGTTGGAATCCATTGTAATCATTATCTCATAAGATATTGCATCTTATCAATTTTTATCCGTTGTGATCAGTATCATGCCCTAATCAAAGTAAACGGTCTAAAACGGATCAGACATGTGAGTGTTCCAATCCGTTACAATCTATGCCAGTCAGCTGTAATTTAGTATTTAATCATCATTAAAGTATTACCATTGATTATTATCAGCTTAATGAATTATAGCAGATTGAACTATTTCCCAGTATTATATGCTCTATTGCGATCTAACGTACATATCAGTTAAATTTTGGTACATAATCTGTTTTATTATCATTTCCTATTTAAGCATGAAAACCGTAAATATATACAGCATTTTAAATATATAAAAAAAATTATACTTACATATCTATCAAAAAAAGAAGTATGAAAAGCAACAAATTGTTCCAAAGTTATAATTTATAATTTAAAATAGAAATATTTTAAAATGTTCAATTAAGTTTTATTTTTCAAAAACTATATGTTTTTCATCAAAATGTATAATAACTTTATTAAATAAACAGGTTTTTTATGTAGTACTGAAATATCAACTGTGATAGATAAATCATTTTATTTATGTACCTTTACGTACATTTGCGTATATTTCTGTACCTTTTTGTATAATGATGTACAAAATGTCCGAATTGTAATAGAAACGTACGGAAACGTACGCACGGGTTCGGTAATGTATAAAAATATGCCTCTTCATACGGTAGTGTACGTTTTAGTACCGTTAATTTTTTCCATTCGGGCGATTATTACCTATTTCCAGAAGTGTAATTTTACAGCCAGCTATTAATACACTGAAGACTGGTAACAGTTATAATTTCAGTGTATCAATTTCACTGCTTTGAGTACTGTGAATCGAATACTAGCCGCCAGTAATATTCATTAGGACTTTTTACAGTGTATGATACATAATGATTCATCTGATTTAGAAGTACAAGGTATGAGTAATTTTACAGTGAAAAATGATATTTTTAATCGTGAAAAGCTTTAATTAATTTTTGTCTGGCAAAAATAGATTTTCTGTAAAATAGATAGCAATGCAATGGTCAAAACTTAAATTTTTCATTGATATATTTATCTGTAAATAATAATTTTTATAATTGTAGGAATGTTTGTTAATATTGACAATATCCAGACAAGTCAAGATAGTTTTTCAGAAGAAATAAATACAGATCCATTATTATAAATATAGTCTTGAGATCTAAGATATATTCTAAATTTATTTATAGTTTTACAAGAAGAAAAATATAACGTATATGCTACATTAAAATAATATTGAGTTGAGTTATACTACTTGTTCAAGTTGGCATAAAAAACTGTAAAATGTATTCTTGTTTCTTTTTTAATCACTCGCATGATGAAAATTATATTTTATTTTTGTTTCATTAATCATATAAGGACTAATTTCAAAGTAGGTTTATTGTAAATTAAGGTGAATTTATCAAAATTCCAATCTTTACATCTCGATTATTCAATAAAAGTACCGCTGCGTATACTCATTCGGAATTATCATATGTATTATATTATTTTACATAAGCTGCTAGTTTTTTTGTAAAGATTCACTTTACAAAGTATCCTTTTAAATTGTTCACTTGTAGTATAATACAATAACCTGCATGGTCGATCTGCTTATACGACCATGGTCATTGGTCAGTTATACGACCATGGTTCAGACAGAAGAGATACACAGGGAGTAGATTCAAAAATTTGCGCCACAAAAGTTCAATACACAAAGAAAAAAATCAGCATCACCAACATAGCGACATTAAAAACCGTCTGCTACTTTCTACGCGCGAGGGTCGCGAGGGGTGAGACCTTTAATTACTCAACGGCGGCGATTCGGCGCGCACATTTTTTTTCACGCGAAACGCCAAAAAAATCTATACCGAAATAAGATCAAAATCTGCCTGCAGCACGCATGCCCAACGTTATGGAGTCGCTTGCGCGCCTCTTTCCTCCACCTTCTTCCATCAATGTGTGTGCGGGAAAGAAATGCAGGCCTCGCAATGCTCTTTTATCGCAATGATTCGATAAAGGAGATTTATTGCTATTGTTTACAAAGCAAAATCATGTGATTGCACGTGTTCTCGTCCTTTCCGACGTTTCTTCTCTCTTGTCATTGCCGAAGCCCACTCTGAGAACAAGGACTCTTTGTTGACGCATTACTCATCAGGAATTTTGGTAATTCAATGTTTTTCTTTAACTTTTTAGTCATTAATGTTATAAACCTAGTTTTTTTCCAAAAAGGAACCATACCTATTGCACGAGTATGTTTTTCATTAATTTTATCAGTCGTTAACATTTGCCGCTTGAGTGAGTGTTTTACTGAACATTACCTATATTATATGTTATGCAAGTGTTACATTGTTTTATTTGTCAAAATTTAATTCATTTTTATAATGTATCAGAAAAAGCGTGTAACATTATTAGTAAAGCAGTGAAGGTAGATATATTGTTATTAGAAATAGTAGACTTGCAAACTCTACGTAATATGATATAAATCTTTTGCATAAATACTGTATTTATGTTCAAATCAAAGCATCTATTAAAAGTTGTAATCATAGTCTGTAATTGTTTTAGATTTTATCACAATGTCCATAAAAGAGACTATCGCCAATTTTGAGCATCCAGTGGTCATGGCCTTTGGAAATCCTCTTTTAGATGTAATCTTGACCAACGAAAACAGCAATCTAATGTCAAAGTACAATCTCAAAATTGATGGCGAAACCGAACTAGAGGAGAAAGAAATGGATCAATTATTTGCTGACTTGCCAGATGAGTAAGTCATTAAACTAAATTTTAGTTTATCCTAGTTGTTAGTCACTTGTACAAAAATGTTTCTTCTTTTCAATATTATATATCGATTCATAAATCCACTAAAGGGGATTTGATACACTTTTTAAAAAAGTTATTAATTAATAAATATTAAAGTTTTTATTTTAAAGAATACTAAAATTATTCTTTTACACTTTCACTGCAGTATGACTCATTGATGACTCATGAATATCTCGTCTCCTGTGCGATGTTTCTTTGTTTAACTATTATTTTAAGTTTTTATTATATAATAGATGTTTACTCTAACTAGTTATGTTATTTCTAAAAACTTTTGTATCCTTTACAGTAGTTACTTCCATCAGATGGAACCAATTTTCATGATTATTAAATGATTTTAATTTTCTGATTTTGCTAATAATAATTTTATTCACGTGAATTATGAGTGCTTCTCTTTTTTAAATAGTTTTTGAATTTGAATTATAATATGAAATACATAATTATTAATAATGTGATACCTGATGCAATGGAATGAATTTTCATTCTTTCAAATAAAAGATTGGTATAAAAATTTCTTGATAGTATAGTTCATACAATTTATGCATGATAATGATGAGTTTGGTGTTTGCATCATTGGAGTGAAATGAAAAACAATATTTATTGTTTATTTCATTAACGTTGAAGTTTAATTTTTCTTAACTTTTCTCTATATCTTTCGAACTGCATTCAATTGACAAATTTTTAATCAAATATAATGGGAAATAAACATACTAAGGAATTTTTTTTGCTGCACTCGAACGATGCAAACTTCAAACCCATTGATAATGAGTAATGATTTTGTACTATAATTTTACAGATCAAAGAGAAAAATAAGTGCTGGGGGATGTGCTCAGAATACAATGAGGTTTTTACAAAAACTGTGTGGCCGTAGAAATGGTCCTAAAATATGTGTTTACTATGGTGGTTTAGGCAACGATACTAGAGGAGAAATGTTAAAGAAACTAGTACAATCTGCAAATGTTGATGCAAGGTGGGCTTAATTGTTTTTGTGTTATATTTTCAAAGGTACTAGATTTTTACAATTTTGTATTTTAAAGGTATGCAATTCATCCCACGCTTCCCACTGGAGTATGTGTTTCTATAATAAATGACCAATACCGGAGTTTGACAGCAAATTTAGGAGCTGCTGCTAGTTATACAGTGGAAAATCTGAAAGCTACAGAGTTACCATTAGATTCAGTAAGGATTATTTACATTGAAGGATTTTTCATTACTCACAGTTTAGATGTAGCTAAGGAGGTGGTGAGAAAAGCACAAAGAAAAAATATTGTTATAGCGTTCAACCTTAATGGAGCATATATTTTTGAGGTAACTATATTTCTTAATTTGAACATTAATTTTAAATATTAAAATAATAGTTCATAAACAATTGAAACATAAATAATTTTCAGGATCACCACGCAGCCTTATGCGAAATGGTTGGCCTAGCTAAAATTGTTTTCGGCAATGTTAGAGAAATGATAGCTTTGGCGAACTCACTGAATCTCAAATTCGATAATCCTACAGACATTCCATTTCTTTTGAATAATTTGAAAGGAGTAACAGTCAATGCTTCCAACTCTTCAAGCAGTGATTGGCTATTGAGCGATGGTATATTCGTTATGACCCAGGGTGGGTCAGATCCTGCTATTGTGGTTTGGGGACAGGGTCATTCTGCTCAAGTTTTACCAATCAAACCTAGTGCAGCTATTCAAGATACAACAGGTGCTGGGGATTCTCTAGTTGCTGGTTTCCTAGCTGGCTTGCTTACTGGTCAAGATCCAAAAACTTGTTTAGAATGGGGCTGCAAAGCAGCCTCAAATGTAGTTACAAATTTAGGTGCCACTTTGTCCGATAATCTTCCCTCTGACTTTTTGCAATGACGTTAACAGGGCGCCTATTTTACCGGCACTTCGTTCTTGCAGTTTCATTGAATAATTTATTATCATTCTGATAAATTTTAAATTGCCTCAAAATCTTTTTAACAGGACTAATAATTATTCATTTAAAAAATTATATTAATTGTATTACTTTGATTAGACAGTGTTGAAGCGTATAAAATAGTTTAGTCAGGAATAATCATTATTCAAATTAAGAAGTTGTGGCCCAATTGTTAATTCATTAGAAAGGTAATATATATAAATATAAATAAATTGCAAATTTAATAGGTCGGTAAAAAAGGGGTGCAATGTGAATCTAGATAAACAAATCAAAGGATATGAAAATATAAACGATCTCAGAAAAATCCTGCTTTCTAAGGGTAGGTTCAACGAAACTAGAAAAAAAATGTAAATATTTGTTTTTAATATTATTATACTTTTGTTAAAGTATCAAATCTTATGTAAATGAGAATTTTATTTTCGTTACCACTTTTGTTGGAAATACTTCATAATTTTCTTTAAATTTTTCTGATTTTTATGTTAATAGATCCAAAACGATATCTTAGATCTATCCACCCTTAAAAGTTCAGGCCTGACACAGTACAAACCAAAAATTCGATAAATATATTGTTTTGCATTACTGCAATGAGAAGCTTTACTTTCGCATGTAATTTACAATAATAAAAAATATTTTCATATTTATATATAATTTCAAATTTATGTAAGAATCATATGGATAATTTTAGTTGTATTAAGCATTATTTCAATTTTTAATTGATGAATCTAGTCATGCAATACTTAACACGTTTACATAGCCATATGTATATTTTGAAATATTTTTCTACAGTTTTATTTAACGTAGTCTCGAAAAAATGTGTACTTATTATTTTTGTAGACGTAAAGATTGTGCAAGATGCTGAATGTCCACCAATTGACCAATGTTGTCATTTAATTAGGCTAATGATAATTATTTAAAAGTGAATGCAAACTGTTATTAATATAGATATATGGCTGCCTTGATAAATATTACCTGAACAGCGTATAGATAGATATTTATTGCTGTATATTTTTTCTGCATAGTAAATAAAAATATTTATTTGTAATTTATATGTAACACATAATAATCGCCGAATCAAAATATGTATTTGCAGAAGTTATGTGACAAAATCTATTGTTTTCCAAAAATAAAGTTATATTTATTATAATCTGAATTTGTAATCTTCATTTCAAATAAATTTTTACAGAACATAAATTGTAATTTGTTCACAAAGATTTTCTTAACTAATTTGAATTTGTTGGAATGAATTTCCATACATCGAAAATGCAGTGCTGTATTATTTTGAGCATGAGCAGGGAGAAGGGAGGAGTCAAGCCAACAAATAATTAAACAATGGTCTGAGAATATCTATATAAAGATAGTTAAAACATTGTTGTACATTAAAGATTAAGAATTAATTAGTAATAAAATAAAATACTGCAATATTTATAGTGAATTCCATAATCACTACTACAGTTACAATAAAAATGTATTTGGATAAAAATTACAGAATAGTAGAAGTGTTAAAGAATAAATAAATTGTTCATAAATGTCAAAGTATTATTGATAAACCAAATTTGAAATATACATTTACTCACCTTTATAGTAGTTTAATGAAATAAGATTTTTTAACTTTTCTACAACTTGTAGAAAATGGAACACAGGAGTACAAGTGAATCGCTTTACAGAGAAGAACTGGGTATTTCTAAACAACCTGCAGTGAAGAGAGAACTATTGAAACAAAGGTTTCAACTATTACAAGGTAGATCTTGAATTGGAACTGGGAAAGTGTTGTTATCAATAAGAACACCCTTTCATTTCTAAGTCTAGGGTAATGTGATTGAATGGATAATTTATATTTTTAGGCACTTCCGTGTAGCGGTAGTGCCTTATATTTTCGTCATAGCAAAAAGTGTCAAACTCCAAAAATCACATATTTTAGCACAAAACAAATTTCTATTATGATACAAATTAATTTTGAACAATTTTTTTATTTTTGAGTATGGATGCATGTATGTATCAAGTTAACCGATTTTCTCCGCGAATTTTTCACAGATCAAGTCGAAATTTATATCCATTAAAAGGCTTCGAAATGGTACATATTTTAAAAATGTCAAAAAATTATTTTTTAGCTATAATTTGAAAAAAATTAATAGATCTTGAAGTATAAATAAATGAAAATCAAAATATAAAAAAATACATCTTTTTTGTACAGTAAACTTTTCTCTAAAACCGAGTCCTTTTAAAATAAACATAGGAAAACGCTTAAATTAGCACAAAATGACCTCTGTTTGAGCTTTAACATAAAAAATATTAATTTCTCAGAAAATTGTTAAATGTAAAAGTTGTAGAATACAAAAAAACAAAACTTTTCTCTATTGAACTTTTTTTGCTAGAAACGATTCATTTCAAGATAACAGTGGAATCGGTTGTAGAGACTGCAACAGAATGCAGACGTTAAGCGCGAGCAGTGACGGTCGTGTCTTACATGCAAAAAGCTTCGGTTTTTGAATAACTTGTATCGGGATCGTCACTGGAATGCATCAGCGCTGTTTTTTATTTAAACACTATTAGTATATTTTTAAATTCAAATGTTTATATACTATATATAATATTCTTTTCCTTATTCATATACTATTGCAATGTGTACAATTGCTTAGTAAAAGATAGTAAAAGAGAGCTTAATATATAACTATGATAATTTTTGTAAACGTATTGTTAATAACGTATATTGTTATTAACTGTTATAACTTCTAAATCAAAGGAATTTGAGAATGTCTATAAAAATCTGAAGATAAGAAAAAAGATTATAATTTAGAATAAAGAGTGAAAGAGCTAAAAGAAGAGGTAATTTATAAATATCTGACAATGCTTTTCTTTCACTGGCAAAGTATTTAAAAACAACAATTGCTAGGTAGTTTATTTCATTTTAGAATTTCAATACCAAATCTTCATGCAATAATTATTGAATTAATGACTTAATTTTAAAATATTTTTTATAAATTAAGGAAAGAAAAAAGGAAAGATAGAAAACGAAAAATTGAAGAAGACAATGATGATGAAAGCACTGAACCATTCAATGAAATGGTGTCAGTAATGGATTTTTTAGGCTTTAGTTCATCAAAAAAGAAATGGGTCTGAAGTTTACATCGTTGAAATGCAACAAAAACATTTTTTAAATCTTTTATTTATTGTGATGTCTGTTTAAAAATTATTTAAATAATTACCATTTGTAAGTGCATAAACAAATTTTAAGAAAAATAAAAGTAAATTTAGATTAAATAAAAGATAAGAGTTAATTGTAATTTTTTCGTTAGAGTTCATCGATGCAAACTTTAAATTCATAAAAAGAAATAGAACCCATTAGTGTTGTGTAAAAGAAATTTAATATTAGATTTCTGGACTTTATCATAAAGATATATTAAAAGTATTATAAGAACAAGAATAAGATTATTCTTGATATCTGTACATATGCATTGAGCTTTATGTGTTATAATTATTGATAAGAATAAATTTAAAATAGTGTATTAAAACTAACAGTTAATGCATAATACCGATTACGCACTTATAAAAATTTTGAAAAATAATAAATAAATTAAATATTGAAAGTTAGCTCATACTTAAATTTAAAATTTTTAAATCTAATTTTTATCTTCCATTTCACAATTTTCATCTGGTTCATTTTCTTCTAACCTGGTTAAAATATCGGTTACAGTTTTACGTACACGATTTTTAACTCTTTTGAAACCTAATCCAGAGGCTTCAAAAAAATTTTCAACCGATTGTTCTGGTGGAATAACTTTATCAAAAATTTCCTTTAGTGGCGTAATAACTTTAGAGTAGTAATTTCTGTAAGGAATTGGTTTTAAATTTGTCGTTGCATATGCTTTGTCATATTCACTGCAATAATTAGATAATAACACATTTGAAGGTAATGTCATTTCATCGTTATCTTGAGTAAATGGTAGTGATAAAGAATTTATTTGAAAACAATATCCTGGAGAAACGCTTTCCACATATTTGTAAGTATTACTAGAAGTCACTTGACTTTTATGTTGCTTCAAACTTTTTGTTAGCTTAAAGAAATCTGTAAGAAATTAAACTGTTGGTCGGTTAAATATAATAAGTTTAAATTTAATTTGGAATTAGTATATGTATTTATAAAGATAACAAATTTACCTCTGCTTAATATTTGGTTTTCAATTACTTTTTCTTCAGCAACATCAATTGAAAAATTCTTCACAAGAGAATGTAAGCCTGAATTACCAAAAACTACTTCTGCATGTTCTTCATGCATATCTTGAAGAACAGGAGTTATGGCTTTATCTGAATCTATGAAAACACTTGTAGTTTTTGAGGATATTATATCTGTTTTACGTTTCTTTAAATTTGTATTATCTATTTTGTTGGGTGAAGCTATTGAAAAATTCATAGTACATGTACTTATTTTGTTGACTGGGGTCGCTAATAATTCTAGAGGATCATGAATTTCACATTGTTTAAAATGTAATGAGCAATCATTTTCTACCAAATCAGAATCATTATGATGCACTTGAACTACAGTTTCAAACACAATTTTCTCCCTTGCATCATCGACTTTTGTAACTTTAACAGGTGTGACTTGGCTAGAAACATTATTGTAGTGAGAATTGAAAGTTGGATAAATAACTTTAGACAGTTTCGGTACATCACAAATTTTATATAATGTAGCATCAGCATCAGTTTGTAATTTTTCATTTTTCTTACAAAAAGCCAATTCTTGATTGGTGCTTGAAACCATGGCAGTATCTTTTGTCACTTGATTTTTTGAATTCTGTAAGCTTCTATTAGATATAAATTTAGATTCATACAATGGTGATTTAACTTCCCGATGTGTATCATCTTGAGTATATGATCTTCCCGAGATTATTGCAGCATAATTATTGTTCTGACTATTATTGAATTCCTGATCAACACTGATGCACAATAAATCATTGGTCAAGTTATTTGATGATTTTGAGCAATCAAGTCCTGAAACAGTTTTGCTAGTGCCAGACTCCATGGAAGATATATGTACATAAGTAGATGCAGAATCATTTATTTTGGATAGTGCTGTACCCAATGAAGATATAATAACATTATGATCAAAAAATTTCTCTATGATATTTGGACTACAGTATGGTCGACTAGTACTGCATGAAAGTTCTGGTGATTCTTCTATTACATGGTCTTTTGATGTTGACAAACTATCAAAATTCACATGATCTAACTTTTGCCTTTTATTCTTTTTTATTGATACACCACTACTATTGGACAATACACCAATGCCTGAGATTTGAGATAAATTCTCACAATGTAAACTGCTCAAAGGACTTTGAATTATTGGGCATTCTGATGAAGATATTTCCATATCTTGGACCAGTTTTTTTGGTGTCACAACCTGAAGACTTGGTGATGTAAAAGTATATGGGCACTCCATTATTTTTTTAACATCTTTTTCAATTTTGACTGTGTCTTTTCTCACTCTTGACATTTTAAGTCGATTTCGATTTCTTTGTTTTGAAAATTCCTTCTTTACTTGTGGTGAAAGTCCAGATCTATTAGCAAAAGAAAATAAACATTTATAACTTTATTTTTAGAACTTTCTGTTAAATTTAATTTTAACATATTAAAAATATTTAATTTTACTATAAGAATACATAATTATTTGATAAAAACATTACGATAATCGCAGATACAATCAATAGTCGCGATTTGTTCTTTCATCCGCATTTCTTAAAATAAACTAAATTAACTATAAACATAGCGAAAAACATACAATACTGGAAAAGTGCGAGATAATTGAAAATCATGAGATTCACTGAATAAAGAAAAATAAGTGTTGATACAAGCGCAGCCACTTGGACAAACGTAAACACCCTTATACACCGGCAAATTAAAAATGTTTTATAGTAGCGGCGGCGAAAAAAGAATCATGCATGTGAAAACGGCAAAAAAACATTGGTAAAAGAACCTCGGTAATCCACCCATGATACTCGTGAATCCACAGTTCTTCCATGCTTTACCGCGAATCTGCCTCTCGGTGAGGAAGGGAAACGTGACCTTAAGCACTGCCATCTGCTTCTCTATCCTTTTGGCCCAGTCTTCGGTGCTCTGTTTCGGCTCATAAAACAAAACCCGCGAACGCCACTTGTCGATCACGTCCAGCTTCTTCGTCGATCCGTACTTTTGTTCATCCTGATCCTTATCCTTGTCGTCGTACGCGGTCCGAATCGGCGACAATATTTCCTCTTTTACCTCGACGTTCATAATTCGCAGATTGTTTTTTCTCAACGAAAAAGAGCCGCCTGTATATTTTTCAAACGCGCACTGCACCCGGAGAGAGATACACTGCCGCGGCGAAACACGCATGCATGTGTCAACAGGATTAGGTAAGTATACTTACGACGCGCGAGACTTTAACGAGTTTTTTGTTTTGGCTTACTTACCTCGTGTGCCTATATGATCTCTTTCTTCGCGATTCATATGTTCAAATCCGAACTTGCAGTGACCTTGCGCTGATTTTCGGGGGTTGCTGCGACTGATCGTCGAGACGAGGATTGGTCAGTGCGATCCAGCGAATGGGAGAGGCCAAGTGTTCTGGGGGTTTCCGGGAATTTCGTGCGAGACACTAGAATAGATCTTATATGCCAATACCGATACTCCCAGACATCAATGCTGAACATATATGTATATACATATATATACTTACATACGTTTTTGGTATACTGTAGTTTAACTATTTTTATTATAGCCCCAAGCATGTATACACAATATTAGTATATGTATACATGTACTAATATTGTGAATTACTAATTATGACATCTTTATATGGACAATTTAATATAGAAATACCGTTTTTGACAGCATTTATTTTTTTATAGTTTTATAAGATTATAATAATACTTACCTATTTGGCTACAATTATTTGCGTAAGAGCGTATAAGCGTATAATAAAGATACTACTTGATAAAGATAAGGACATATTGATAATTGAAAACCATGGGATTTGCACAGAATAAAGAAAAATAAAAATGTTATGATACAGTCTGATACTTATATGTTAATGATATAGTCACTAATCGTTTTACTAGTGTAAAATTAAAATTTATATAACCTGTATAAAAAAATATATTTTTTTCGTAACCTCAACACCACTTTGTGGATTGGTAAGAATGGTATTTATAATTAATCCACCATCGCGCTGTATATAAATTTGAATATTTTGCGTAAATATATACAGATTTCATGATAAACAATTAATATTAAATATTAATTTCGTTCCCTGATAGTACTTTTATTGATAAAAATTTGTTCTGATATGGATTCGGTCCGAGACGAATTAAAACAATTACATTCCAAACCTATTAGTGACTTTTAGATATTAAGCACCATGCGCGATATATCATCCGGCCGATATGCAAATGTCGAAAGAAATTGTAAATGTACATAAAAGGCATATTGTATATAGGTATACCTATATACCATATAAAGTAAAGAGAGAGATAGAGAAAGTAGGACGTGTGGAGATATAGAGATGTTGAACGTAAGTGAATGTGTAGACCTGATAGTGAAATCGATAGCGAATGATTTGTTGCGTATAAGCTTACATGTGCAGATGCATGTGTAAGCATTGAAAAAGTTGAATGAATTTTTCTGTGATTATCGATTAGCTCAATTCAATTTTGAATTACAAGTTAATGCAAATAAAATTACGTAGATGTATTATACTATATTTCATAACGTTTAAAATCCAAATGCAGTCGCAACTGGCTCGGCGTTATTAGCTATTTGATATTTTTTACACGCATGCGATCTTTAAAAAAGCAATTAAATACTAGTTGAAAAGAGGTAAAAATAAGGCATAAAATTAACGAATTTTAGATTTATATATTACTCTAAAATGAAATTTTTATCTATACTTATTCTCGATCAACTTTATAACGGTGTATCAAAAAGTGCATTGCAACGATAAATCATAGAAATTAAAGTAAAGTAGGTAAATGGCTAGGTATATCATTCTAATAAAGATATTTTATACGTTATTAAATGTATGTCAAAGTCAAAATAGCTCAATATTAAAATATAAATAGTTTAATTTGTAGCTTCCGGTAAATTTCTGAAAATCGTTTGTCCAACCACATTCATCATACAAAATGATCGTTGCCGAAACGCATCAGGGCAGCCTCGAAAACGTTGGTACACGTATATAGGTATACCGATATATTAGCCGAGCAGATAGCGTCTGCCACGATCCTCTAATCCAGATATCGCGACTCGCTCGCTCGCTTTGCACACTTTCGTTCACATTCTGCCGATTATAAGTGCGATTTCAAATGCCGCCTCTTTTTCTCGCGGCTTTTATAATGGAAGAGCTTATAATATATAACACGCGCTCGCGCACTCACCATTCGTGCAGGGTACATGAAATAAAAATATGGTCATTTACTTAATGCTCGTGCGCTGTAGCGTATAAAACACGGCACGAGGTTCGTGTGTACCTGTAAATGTATCAGGTGGCATGCTTGGCCGCACAGATTTGTATATATATATATATATATATAGAATGAGTTGTTGAATTTGTAGCTTAGTTGTTTTATAAGAAACTCTTATGATGAAAGCAGATTAAAGAATAGAGATGTCTTTAGTATATTATATTGTAATGAACAATCGCTGCGAGATGATTAATCAATTCTTTATGAATTTGTAATCTTAACCGTTTGGGAGTGGGGAAAGAGTTTACTAATTCTTTTCTATCTGAGTGGACACAATATTTTATTGTATACTTATATAATATAATACGTTAGATATGTATATTAAAGGTGTGAAAGGACTCAATTGATCGTCAAAGAACAAATAGATTAATACTGTAACTTTTATTAATTTTAGTTGCGACGTTTCGATGGCCTAGTGTACATATACCATCCTCGTCAGGCAAAAAATCTCTAATAAATAGTTTTTCCCTGTTGTAAATTATTTTAGAAAACATACTTAATGTTTGTTTAAATGAAGAAAAAACCTCAACTCTCACTCCACTTTTTTGTAATTTCCCGAGCGTCGCGATAAACATAACGTATAATGTACAACATTGTCGCGTACGTATCGCGATGCCCGGGGGAGATCTGTTCTTTAGATATATATATTAGTCGCATGTTTGTATCACAAAATGCATTGTATTTGAATACAGAAATATTATTCAAATGTATAATAGGCACTTTGACGGCTCCAATTCAATATTTTATTTGGATGAAAATAAAAGTTAGTTGGATAATGCGTGTAATTAGACGACCTATATCTCAACGAATTCCCTTTATTTATAATTCAAGAAAAGCTCATAAATTTCCATTTTCCAATGCTGCCCGCTTAAAAAAAAAAAACCCAATTGCATAACGAATTCTCCCAAAAAAAAGCCCCTCGAAGCAAAGCAAAGCAAAGCGCCGGTGCGCGCGACCTTCCGCAAAAGCACTCACAGCTCCTTCGTAAAACCCAACGATATATTATAAGTACTCTTCTCGAGATCTCTTCTCCCTCTCCTTCAGCGAGAGCAGCAGCGGCAGCAGCAGCAGCAGCAGCTCTCTCGCGGTTTTTCCTCCTCTCCGCGTCCTTGCCTCCCTCTGTGCAGGTCCGCGCGCACACGCGGGACTCTCTTTCCACGTAGCGAGAGATCGGGCGGCGAGTTTAATGCGCGCTCGCATCCAAGTCGGCAGCAACGACGGCGGCGGTGCTTGTATACCTTTCCCTCTCTCGCGCGCGCTCCCGGTCTATGAGAGCTGCCTTGCTGCTGTGCATCTCTCGCGCGCTCATCCTGCCTTCTTCTTCTTCTTCCTCTACTTCTTCTACTGCTTCTTCTTCTTCTTCTTCCTCTTCTTCCGCACGCTTGTCGTTGCGCGTGTATACAGTGCATACCTCGAGCTCGCCGGGGACTCGTTTACTCCGATTCTTCTTCTTCGATTTTTGTTCGAAAGAAAAAAAAACAAAACTGATTCTCGTGACAAAAAGTGCGTGAGTGTGCGCGAGTGAACGATACAATACGTTTATAGTCAACGATGCGCCTCGACGGCGGTTCTGCCTGAGAAACAGTTCTTTTTTTTTTTGTTTTAACGTCGTCGACGTACAAACATGTGCTTGTCGATATCGTCGATCGAATGAGAATCGCCAGTAGTGAAGATTGCGCGTAACGATCGCGAGGTGGATACCGAAAGACAGCAGAACAATAAAGGAAGAAGATGCAAGCGTTGCGCAGGTAGGACGCATGGGAGAAACAAAGTCACGAGGAGGACGACGAGGACGGAGGAAGCTTATGGGGGATCAGCTTTAATGGACCAGGAGGCTCGGGCGCGCTGCTTGAGTCGACCCGCGAAGAGGTACGAGATCTACTCGAACAAACGGCGCGGCCGCGACCCAAACGCCAGGATGCTCCGGAACGCTACGACGCTGCAGCCCATCGAGGAGTCGAATTCGGGCAAGTCCGGTGAGTTCTGCGGTGCTTTTTTTTTAATCTAGATGATACGCGGAAGGCAGTTTATAATTGTGATATTCCAGTTTTTAAAGATAAGTAAGTAAGATAGTTGCGGCCACTGAGATTTTTCCCTTCCTCAAACTTGCAGCTTTTTTTATGTCGTGTAATTGTTGCATTTACAGCTACAATTTATAGCGTCACACGCCGAGTTGTGTTTCTAATAGCTGATATAAAACAGATCATTATAACACTCTAATTAAACGTTTCTTGATATATTGCTTCGTTATATTACAATACCAATTGAATAATGAATGAACTTTTGAATACTTGCGCATACATGCAAAATATACAATACAAGCTGCAAGGCATTTGCTTTGGAATCCAATATGTATTTTAAACTTGGCATTACCTGCATAATACGATTTAGACGTACGTAAGATTGAAATGTCCCGATATGCACATTTCAATTCATCTTCGAAGTGTGTTACCGAATTTTTTCAACCCAGCTACAGAATTCGTATCTTGAAATCTCATTAACTGAAAATGCATTTCCGCCTGTCCTTTATGCGCACGCCTTTATATATATATATATAGGTTGTTGAACCGTCCAACATCACCTGCGCGAACCTGTTCACACGTACATATAAACATACAATGACTCAAAATTCTCAATCCATTTGTGGAACAATAGCCAATGTTTATTTCCTTTTACGAGCCCCGCGCGGAGATATGAATTGTCTTGTACAAAGAAACGCGCGCGCGCGACCGCATAATTTATGTCTCAAATTACAGTTTTAATTTCGTTTTTTTTTTTAGTCAGCCACCGAGTAAAGGCGGGAAATGAGAAATGCGCAAATGAAGGCTGTAAAAACCTTTGGGGATTCGTTAGTTGGAAATTCATGAATATATTGTTTAATTATTCAGTGCTAAATATCGTTAGGCGCGTTTGTAACGATTGTATATGTATACGTGTAGGAGACTCTGCAGGAGCTGTATATCGGAATAAAAAATCTGTTACTTTCACAGCGTGTAGACCGCGTGTAGCGATGCACGTATAACAAACACCGAGTAAGCGAACCAATTACTGTCACTTTAAGGATGCGGGATGAAATTATCTCGTAACTTCTTTGACCACGAAAGTAGTTTTTTCCTTCGTTTTTGATGATGTCGCTTGCGTGTATATGCTTATAAAGACGCGGTAATCTTGGAATTAGCGAAAAGAAGTATTTTAATATTACGTGAACAATGTATAATGGGAATCTTTTCTGCTAAGATTGAGTAAATTCCACCAAAGACACTGAACTTGTACTACTTTTTTATAATAGACGTTTCTTTTTTCCAACAATGAAGCTACCGATAAACACTGCTTAACAATACCTATAACTATTTTCTTCTCTCAGCATTGTTTCGTTAATCCAACTGTTTAACTGTATTTACCAACAGCTTTAGTAAACAAGATTGCTGTGAAATACAGTTTCCAATAACATTTAAAAGAGCTCATTTGTTTGGAAATTTCTTTAATTCCGAAAAGAAAGTTTTTGCCAGCTCCATGACGCTAAAGTTCAGCGGCTTAATTGAACCATAAATTACAAAAAAAAAATCTTTATCGATATTTATGAAGCCATTAATTTTCAATAAGCTATATGAAATTTCCTTCGCACAACTGATGTGCGCAAACACACGCAAAAGATAATCTTGCTCAAAAAAATATCCCCCATCCGCAATATCTGCGTATATGCGCAAACAAACGCGAGTAATCAACACGTTAACTTTCAAAAGGCCCCATCTCCATAACATCCTGAAAGTAACCATTCATTAATCTCTCCAATAATCAGCCTCGTATAGCAATAAGTACTCGTATAAGCGAACTATCGCTCATTAATATCCACGTCACTCGTCAATCACCACCGTGTACAACCAACATCCAATCGTGCATCTCGACTCCACCCTAAAAAAAAGGCCACGCATTCCATATAAACGAGAAATAAAGGAGTAGTTCTCTCATCAAGAGCAGCATCAGCATCAGCAGCAGCAGAGTAATCCTCGCGTCTAGAGTAGCCGGCGCTCGTTCTCGTTCTAGGACATTGCGTACTTTCCCTTTTCTTTTCCACGGAAGTGAAAATACGATCCACAAAGCCACTGTATTCCTCGGCCTTTTATATTATATATGCACATGTATATAGTCATCTCGGGCTACCCGTGTGTGTGTGCGCGTGTGTGCGTGATAAGACATGTAAGACTCCACCCATAGCAGCGTACGTACAAACCCCTCCCATTATTATCTAATGTAGCTATACTCTTGTTTTCAAGAGCTATCCGCTGGCTGAGTCTCTAGAGTTGCTGGTGCTGCCGTTGCTGTAGCTGCTGGTCTCCCGGGCACTGGTGCGTGTACTTGCTCGATTCGCTCGGGGGGACAAACCTGCGCGAGAGCATTTGTGTCTGTATATATATATATATATAAAACACCGAGTATTCATCTTGGCCGTCTTTGGTTATGGCGAGTTGGTGTGGGTGTGCGCGGGATTCGGAACGACCGATAACCCGTAAAACTGCTGTTGAAGTGTGGCTCGATGGACACTTTTGGGCTATTGTATGTATAGGTTTTGTTTGTACCGAGAGTCGAGCTGATATTTGGTGGGAATCGAGCGATGAAATACTACCAATAAGTCATGCTAGGGTAGTTGCACCAATTCCGCAGATGATTTAGTCTAGAACTATGATTCTCTAATTGTTGCTTCTGAAATATTAAAGTATGGACAAACATTTTTTGACGAGTCAAATGATAATATTTTGTACCTCTTGGTGTTATTTTATCTTCTTAAAACCATACATTAACATTAATATTGTTTGAAAAAGACTAATGAAAATTGATTTTCTGATCAAATTGTGATATAAAATCATTTAATTTTGAATGACAACGGTAACTTCTGATTTACTTGTTATCGTGATTTAAATCAGCGAGTGTATTTTTTACAATAAAGAACACGTGTTTCATTGAAAAAAAAACATTTGTACTCATTACCGAGCCGTCAAAGAATTCATTCATCAAGGTTTATTATCAGAAGTAGGTACACGAGTACAAGAGAAGCGTTAATGTCGAATGAATCAATTTTCTATTCGGATGCACCGAGTGAAAGTTCTTTAGCTAAAAGTATAGTATCGTGAAGATAGGAAAGACAGGTGCAGATGTATAGCTTAAATGCTTTCTTTGTAAGCGTACAAGCGCACCTGTTTTGTTATTCTTGCCCCACAAAACTTTTGTTATTAACATTGAGAAAGTCTGCAGCTCGTATTTTTTGATCTTTGTACATCGCGTCTCTACCCTGAAAAGAAATTTCGTCATTATCCTTAAATATTTTGTTGATGGCTCGCTAATAAACATTTCTTGGAAAACAACCAAATATTTAGTTCGTTCAAGAGTGAGTATTTAACAAACTTATTAATTTTAATCACAATGATCAAATTTTCCTTTCCGCGTACAAAGTATAAAATCCATTAAATACCACCTACAAAAAAATAGAAACCAACCAATTTCGTCACGATCATCTCCAAAAAAAAAACAGAAAGTCACATCCTCCTCATCTCATCCCACGCACTTCCAATCGTAAATGAGAAAAAAAGTCAGTGCTCATCTAGTTTTACTGTCCCCGAGACGCGGGCTAGTTTTTTGTTCCCCGCGTGCACTCGGCGACTTTTCCATTTCGACTGAAATCCGGCGGCGACGGCGGCAGCCACCGCCGACGCGAGTCTAATCATGAGAGGACGATCATTCCGGTCCAGCGAATAGCCATAAAACGCCGCCGCAGAGAGAAAGATATACGCGCGCGGGAGCTCGAGGAACGGAATGCAGCAGCGGCGGCGGTGGCGGCGATGCGCTGCAGCTCCACATCGCAGTAGTATACTGGGCAAGAAAAGTCTGGCCGCGTCGTTGCGGGTATACCTTAGAAAATTATATCTCCGTAGATGGAATACTTTTCCACTGCAGCGAGGATACACGAGAGCTCTCAGTGAGGTTGGATTACTGGAGCGGTTTGGAGTGAAAAGTTTTGATGTTGAAGGAGATTCAGCATTTGACAGCTTCTAGTTTGTTTTTATAAAATTATATCAAATATTAAGATATATTATTTCAACATTTTTAATTTTCTCTTCGGCTATAAAAGACTTTTTTAAATTAATTCTGCTAAAATAAAAATGTTTTATACAATAAGAGATCGTTAAACGCAATGAAGATATAGAAGCAGTGAAAATTCATGACGAAGTGGACACGTGATTGAAAAATGAATCTTATTTTCTCATCCTTTTGAATAACATTTATAGAAAGTCGAGAAAGCAGCTGAAGGATACATAAAAAGGCAAGCGTAATCAAAGTTTATAAAAAAAAAAAAACACCAGTGTTACCATTGGTAAATCACAATAAAAAAAAAATCTCTCCACTCGGAGCACAATAACGTACGACCGCACACTGTCCATTATACCTCTGAAAAAAATCCTCTAAAACACGATTGTTCACTTCCAGGACAAAAAAGGTCTTGCACGCAACAAAAAAACGAGTCACGGTATGAAAAGAAAAGCAAGATTCTCACCGGACGATCGAAAGTGCACGCGCGCACACACACACGCGTGAAATTTCGCGAGCGCAAAAAACGCAGTATCGTATACGAGATATTCTGGGTCATTGGGGCACTAAATCAAGGCAAGAAGAGCATTAAGTAATTAAACGCCGCGAGACGGACGACAGTATAACGAGATTATCGTCGCGGCTAGCGTCACCGCCGAGCTTCATATTATTGGATCCTTTTTTCGCGCTCCTCCTTTCACCGTCGCAAACCTCTCTCTCTCTCTCTGTATCTCTCTCTGTATCTCTCTCTATACACTCAGGGTACTACTGGCCACAACGCTCGGTGCACTTGGCCGTGAGATGCCCCTCGCGGTGTGGACTTTCTCTTATTACCGGAAAAATCGCGCGGATATAAATCAACCTCGATTCTCAGCCGCCGCCGCGCCGCGAGCCTTAGGAAAGTTGAGAGACTCGCCGAGCGCGACTCTTCATTTCTTAATTCTCGCCGTGCGCTTACGCTGCGCTTCTTTAAGTGATTTTTGGAACTCGAGATTGCGCGCGAGAGTAGATGAAAGTTTTTTTTTTTTTATTACATGCGTTTTTTTTCGAGATTGGTCATGTGATTTTGCGCGTGTGTCTGTGTGTGTAATGGCGAGAGATCGCGATCGGGAGAGTCGTGAAAAATGAAAGTTCAAAATGTAATGGGTGGATAATTCGTGCGTATACGCGGAAGCGATGCGACGCTTGCGAAGTTGAGAGAAAAGTAAAAGTTGGGGAATAATAAGAGCGAGTCGTTGTACTTACGAAAATTTATGGGCGCGCGCACTTGCAGCTTTGTAATGAAGAGATGTAGAAATCGTTGATAAAGCGAGATTGAACGTGAAACTTGATGCTTCGTGTAATATAATTAAAAAGACAATATATGATGATGTTTTGCCGTAACGATAACGGATACAAAAACTTTCTGTTAAAAATCATCATGTTTTGATATACGGTTACGAAAAATTATAAAGAAAGCATGACGAGGAAGAATTATCAAATATTTACAAAATTTTATACCCTGAAATCAAGCATATTTTACCTAACAACGGTAATTTAATTGACAGTTCACTGAAATTCCAAGCAAATGCAATAGCAAGCCTAGATGTAATTATTTCCATTTTGTAATCGTATAAATGTAACTGATATTGCGGCACTAATTTAGACTTTGCTATATTATTTACTTGCATTTAAGCTTTCAGGTATAAATTATTTGGTTGACTACAATGACATTAAGATGTCATTCACTTGCTGTTACAAAATGCTAAGAAATCGTAATAGCCACAACTAATTTCAAATCATATTTATATTATCCAAAAGAAAATGAATAAATACTTAGAACTAAAATAATTTGTAAATAGCTTCTGACTTTATAATCATACGATTTTTCAATCCTTTACAATATACTAACATCGCAAGTAAATTTGATTTTAAACATCTGCAAATTTTCTGCAGTATTTGTAGAGAAATTATAGAAAATTGTGAAAGAGATTTTATATTTCATCTAATTCATAATCAAATACTCGTGTCATTATATATACTTCAGATAATTGAAGCCTCGAACACAACATTATCAGCAGAAACAAGATAATTCTCCTATAGTATATTATATATGTACTAATTTTGAATCAAGTAAATTACCCAGTGATTTAAATGAACGATGAAGAAATCTGCAAACCACTTAATCACACAAGTTGAAAAAATCAACATCTTCTAATGTAGAATTACACTATCATTGCAATTACATATATTCAGAAAGAAAACTGTTTCTATTTCCTTTAAAATGTGCATAATTTTAAATAAAGATCTCATCATACACCGAGTTTTTTTTTAAATAGCAATACATCGCATATTTAAAAGTAAGTGAGAGGATAGAGTACCGGATGAATATTATACTAGTCCTATAGCGAGAGTTAGGACTTCACAAAAGTATAACCACGACGGATTGAATAATATTTGTTTTATTCAGTGAAAGTAACATTCAAGCATGACATTTTGTACCGGTTATATACATATTTTAACAGGTGATGTTTCTTTTAAAAATTACCTTCTCACTTTAAGCTTTAAGAGCTATCTGTCACAGTGTCATCCTTACCAAAATATCCATAAATCAAAACGGACATTTAGTGGCTTTGTATATTCGTACGAATCTGAAAGGCGTTGAATTACTCTCTTTATAAGAGATCATAATATATCTCGCTGACCAACATGCTTTATTTTTAGCAACACATTTTTCAAATAATAATATAAAATCATTTTTATGTACTATATGAAACATTCTTATACAAAAAAATAATAGAAGCATCAGTGCTATCTATTATAGTCGCGTATTTATTCACAACCACCAAACCGCACTTGCTTCGCCGAGAGATACGTGAAAACGCATTTGCGAGCGCGTATACATATATATATACATACATGCGCAACTGCAGCCTTAATTTCCAGATTGCCAGGCGATTAACGGGTTCGCGTGCCGGCGGCATCGCGTTACGCATGTAATGCGCGCGAGCCCCGCGAATACGTGGCTAAAGACGAGGCGCAAATCAACCGTTAGGTCTGATTTTTTTTTCCTGCAAAACTACTTCAATTACATACCGACGACGCGATGCGCGCTGCGGAGGCTGCGAGCGAATTCAGCGAACGTCCGAGATTCTGATGTCCGCTAACTCTTAATTGTCGACTGACACATCTATCTTTAATTTCTGTAGACATAAATTTAGTTATTAGTATTGATTTTAGTTGAATAGCCTGAATCTTTAATTTTCATTGATTGCGATTCGAATTAAATAAAAATTTGACTCAAAATTCTTTTGGAAGCTATGCACATTGAAAGTGATCTTGAATGTTTGTGCTGTACGTTGATCTAGATCATTTTTCATGCGGTATAAATAAGTCTAACGGTATTTGCGTATAAAAATTAGTTAATTATACACGGTACGTCATGATATATAGTGATTGTTAAACTTTACAGTATTGAAACGTAGCCTAATGATGTCATTTTTAGCGGATCTTCTTATACATTCTAAATTTTTTGGAGACAACTTTTGGTTCGTAACCAAATGGTGCTACACTGTTTAATCTAATTAAAATGACTTTCACCCAATTTAAAACATAAAGAAACTGTAGAAAGCTCTTAATCGTTCCTCTGAAATATCAAAAAACTACAAACTACTTCAACTAAATGCATCGCATATATCTATACCGTCTACAACACGCGCGCGCACACACACACACACACACAGACTTGTCCTCAAAAACCCCAACTTCCATCTAATCGAACTCTAAGCCTCATTACGTCCAGTCAACGGCGCTTCCGTCAGTCCAACACCGCTTCCCAACTCGTCCTTAGCGTCGTCGGGCATCTGCAATCTCCAGTTCTTCAAGCGATCGAATAGAATCGTGACCCTGGAATTGGCCGCCAGGTTATCTCGGAGCACAAGTCCTTTATCGGCGTGCGACTCGATCAGTACGAAAAAGAGATCCGGTCTGCCGTTGATCGTCTCGTAAGCCAGTGTCACGTTCGCCGCGTCCACACCACCGTCCACGACGCTCACGTCGCCGTTCATGTGCAGAGCCGCGCCGAGGACGCAGTTGATCCTGTGATTCGGCGGCGAGGTCAGGGTAATCCTGATAGACGAGGAGACGCTCGTCGTCGAGTTGGTGCTCTGGATCTCCAAGTTGCCCGCGGAATTGATGATGAAGTCGCCGTACATCAGCCACTTGTCGCTGCAGCAGCAGAGGAAGTAGTCGAGTGGGAATCGTGACTTTGGAGTATCGATTGAGTGGAAAATTTTGTGACTTTAATAGAACAGCGCTTATCTCGAGTTTCAAGGTGTAAGGTCATTCGAGTGGAAAATAAGATCATTTGAAAAGTGAAAATATACACAGCGTGTAGTGCAAATCGATAGCTGGATTTTTATTTAAAAATCGAATTATTGCGCGGAAAATTTGAATCAAATACATATTGAAATTACTTCTATTTTGATGCTAGTCATTGATCGCTTAGTTAATCAATAAAAGAACACTTCAATGGTTTTAGCCATCAATCCAGAGTTTATTTTTCTCCGACATTTCGGCCATTTTTTGGTCAAATACGAGTACGCATCGAACGCGTGCGATGTATTTGTAATTTAATTGAAACTTTTCCATCAGAAGGGTTATGCTGGTACATTTGACTTATTATTTATTAATACATTGAAATTGTCACAAAATTCTCGTACCTTTAAGGAATAATAGACGATAAAAGTTATAAATTTTAAATAAATTGACAAATCTACTTAGGGGGAAGCTATAATTTACAAAATTCGAAACACTTAATGCTTACCCTGTACAAAGTGAAAACAGCGTTAGAAACAGCAGCGGCGCAATCACGGACTTTCCCAACATGTTGTCCATTATCGGCGCACACTAGCCCAAAGATCTTCTCTCGACGACGTAACGAGACGGATTGTCGATGATAAATCGATAGCACAAGCAAAGCAGCGATCTTTTTCCAAGCTCACGCAGCATCACTGCGTATCCAGAAAAGACCCGACCTCGCCATCTCCCTAAACAATAAAAAAAGAAAGACAGTTCATAAACTCTCGTCTCAACATAGAGCTGTAGTCAAAGGTGCAGCAGGCGAAGATCTAACACTTTCACCGCATTGGCTATTATCATCGTGGCGCGCGTGTATATAACCTCTCCTCCGTGGGGTTCGTGACCTCTGCGGCCTTGACCGGTTTCCGCATGCCTTCGTCTCTCCTGCTGCTGACGCTGCTGCTACCGATTCGCTGCGAGAAGACTCATTTGAATAATCTGCGCGAATGCTAGTTAGATAACGCCAAGGCTGTGCGTTTACACTCGGATCAATATTATGAGCTTTAGATCTAGATCTTCGTGTTGTTCGAATTAGCGAGAACTCGTAAATGGACGATAAATTAATCTATGTACATGCGATGTAAAGTATCGATCATTACGAACTGTTAATAGGATTCATTATTGTAAGTATCGAAGGGCTGACGAGTCTGACATTTTTTACGATAGAAAAACCCGTTAAATTGATGAATTGTCAGATTGAGGAAACTTCGTCTGGGATATGTGCATATTTTTTATACTTATTATGGTCAGATTAATTTCTTTCTCAAACATATTATAATGTACAAATGACTTGGCACCTGTTGGCGGATACGCAACTTACAACAGTTGCGCTACAGCGATTAATCACGGCCCAGTATGTACGTGTTTCGCTACGGTTCGATGAACTCGTTGACAAGTGGATATTTTTGTGCAGATGAAGATTAAGCTGTATCATGATATCGCGTCAATTAAATCGATAACTTAGTCTATGATACGTTCAATCACTAAAAAATGAAGTATGGATTTGAATATAGCAGCACCGTCATTGTTCAAAACCAAGCGAAGAACCACGAGTCACACACCCGATCGAACGAGTACTAAAAAGAAACAAGGACATCCGAATTGTCTCACGTGCGTCAACGATTTTCGGTTGGCCATAATAGCCAACATCGACCCAAAGTCGACTAACGAGTAGTACGACACGTAAACACAAACACACACATACAGAGACACCAGAGACACAAGTTGTACAGTTAAGCGACGAGGAACAGAAATTGTGGCGGCATTAGCATGCAGTCCGTATCGTTCGTGCGGTGGTGCGACTGTCCTCCGCTCGCACGAGAGATTCGAGTGCGGCGTGTGTCGCATGCGCCGACGCCGCGCGAGCGATGCGAGTCTTATTTTCGTTAACCTCCTTCGCGGCAAAAGGAAAAAACCCCGGCTATATTTATGGGGGGAAGCAGTGCGGAGGAGCTTGCGATGCTTTGTTTTTGTCTGTGCAGCTGTCGCGGCTCTGCGGAATTCTGTTTGCTTTGGTTGCGCGCACTCGTCGTTGAGACGCTTCGGACCGATGTTCTATCCGGTTTTGTTTCGCCGACGGGAAATACTTTTCGATTATGATTGAGAAAACTATATTTATCCCTTAAGTGCATTAATGTAGATGGAATAATTATCTATATATTATAATATCAGCAATTTAATGTTAACGCATCGACCAATGATTTTATAGAAGAGTATCGGATGCAGGTACAATTATTTGGAAATAATAAACTAGGTTTTCAATGCAATCCACAAACTGTATCCACAGGTTGATTAATTTGACAAAAGAGTTTCTCCTCGCGCGAAAAGCTTCTAGAGCTGGAAAAACTTTCCCGACCCACTATTCAACGAGACACACACTACATTTTCGAAATCAGTCGCGACACGCGGAAAAGTGCGCAATCGCCTTTCCAATCGGTAAAATCGATCGATACATCACCGCGAAGCAAATATAATATCGATTCACGAAAAATTGCCGATCATCCGTCGATCAACGCTCGACAGCTCACTCTAACGAGCTTATGCGCCACCGTCAAGAGTATTTCCCTCCGCGACACAAAAAGAGTTTCTCTCTCGATCGGCGAAATACGCATTTGCTCGTTAATAATAATAATTGTGCATTAATCGTTAGTCCAGGCATGCACAAGAGGCTCCTCGAGCAAATAGTTTCTCCTGGAGTTGTAGCTGCTGCTGCTGCTGGTACCACTCAAGATCTTAATTTAACTTCTCTGTCGCGCGCGTACGTAACGATCGTACGCGACGATCAGTCAAGAACCGCAGGCTGCTTTCTCCGTCTTTGACAAAAGATGTCCGGGTGGATTTTCCCATACGCTCGAGTGTCAGCTGTTATATGCGCGATTTCAGCCCCGGCGGATAGCTCGGTTAATGAATCGCCATGCATGAAGGTCGATTTTACGCTGGCGCGCTTTATTGTGCGCGCGGAGTGAATTATTGTGATTCACTTCTCATGCGACTGAGATGGTGTGTATAATATACTTTCGCGACACAGCGAGTATATATAGTGAGATTCCGTTGGATTCTTCTCTGGGCGTTTGTTAATGGATATAGGAGCATAAGGTGGATGATTGGAAAAGTGGCGGATGCATTGTTCTTGGGCCGCTGCCGCCGCCGCGCCGCGGTTGCCTGATGGATGGACGTTGGCGAGATAATTGAAAACGAAATGCTGCTTACGTTAAGTATAGGCGTACCGTTACGGGGTGATATGTTTTATTGGCAATTTTCGTTGGGTATAAGTGAATTAATTTATTGTGATTGGCAGCCGTGCTTTTTTGCGTGCCAATTCAATTGCGGATACAACGATTTTATACAAGTTTTCATTGAACGACTGTCTTGCGATCCGAATGTAAAATATGCTTTAAATGAAACCTTTCAATTATCGCAAATAATGTAACTTATTCTTGAGTGTACATACCTTTGAATAACAAAAATTAATGGTGTGAAAACGACTCTTCCTATTGCTTCATTTCCGGTCTTTCCTATATAATGATTACCTGCAGTTTTTAATGCAGTTATAACGGAATGCAATAAATATATTTATAGTTTGAAATAATGCTACAGCAATGACTTTCTTTTCCTCCAAATCTCTCCGCTCCCCCCCTCCCCCCTCCCCTAATAAAAAACAAGCGGCTGTACATCAAACGTGACAACTAACGAAAACCGGCCATCGCAAACCGGCATCATACACTGTTCGTGCCGAAAAAGCGACTCGTGCACAACGACATCTCGGCAAGAGCTACATATAGCTGGCGCATACGCGCGAGGAGATCCGTCGTACGTGTGCGGTACACACGTGCTCGGGCGCGCGGAGAGGAGAGAGAAACGCTCTCTCGCGCGCGTCCGGATCTTTTTTCGACCCCGGTCACGATCGACGCGAGCCTAGATCCATACCATCGACCCGGCGGCGAGCGACTCCCTGTCCACCACCTCTTCGCGGACATCGTGTGTTTTCCCATCGCTCTCTGAAAAGCTCGCGTCAAAGGCCCAACTATGGCCATTTGGCTTTCTCGGTCGAAACCGGTAACATTGAACTGAGCCGCGAGCGAGCGCAAAAACAAAAAGATCGAGCCGCGAGTGCGCGTGCAGTGAGTGAAGAAAAAAAATGAGTCGGCGAGGAGCTCGAGTGATCGGAAACTGTATGGTAACATCGGTTCGTATCCTTCTTTAGAGTTTCCCTACCATTTTTTTTTTCGTACTGCAGTCGAGGAAATTCTTCCTTTACAGGGACTGTGTATCTGTGTGTGGAATGTGAGTTGCTTTACTTCCGGGTGCAGCGAATAGACTCGTGGCCAAAGTGCTCTGGATGCGAGCGATAATCTCGCTGCGAGAAAATCGCTGCAGGAAGTCCTCATTATTCATCCGCGGCGCACTTTCACTGCTCTGCAACTTCGGCGCTCGCGTAAAAATCGAGCGTATATGCACGGAACAGAGAGAGAGAGAGAGAGAGAGAGAGAGAGAGAGAGAGAGAGAGAGAGAGAAATAATCTGTAATATCGTGGCAGGCTCTCGCATTCTTATACTTTCACGGTAGGAAAAAGAAAAGAGCTGCTGGCGCACGGCTGCTTCCTCATTGCGCGCCCAAATGAACCAGAAAGAATAAGCGATTTATGCGTGCGTATGGGCAAACGACCGGACTACCATCCGATAACGATCTTCTGCCAGCCGTAAACAAAAAGAAACAGATATTCCTCCATTCACGAGAGAAGTGCGCGACCCGACAATTATCCGAAACATCTACATCGGACAACGGTCAGTGGGACTCGCGAAGAGCGCGACGCGCGAGCTTAAGAAGAAGAAGAAAAAATGCACGGCTAGTCGTTCGCGAGGCGTGACTTCCGCTCCCGCGTGCGGGCGACACGACAACAATTCATAACGAAAGATATATAGAGCCGCAAGATACCTGCAGGCGTTATGCTCGAGGAGGAGGAGGGCGTCATTTACGCGTCGAGCGCGAGGCCGCGTAGACCATCGGTACCCGGGCCTGCCAGACCCCGATGGATAGAGGTGGAGACCTGCGAGCCGATCTACAGCGTTCTTGGATCTAATCTGAGTTCCGGGTCCAGTGGCAGTGGAAACAACAACAGGAACAACGACAACGGCGGCGAGAGCGCGATAGCGATAAGCCCGGGAAAGAAGAGCGCGACGTCGCGCCAACGGTTTCCCACCTGTCCGAAGAAACCACCGATACCGCCGAATTACCGATCACCCAGTTACAAAGATCGCGAGGACAGTCCCGAAGCGATATACAGTGTAGTGAACAAGCCGAGGAGTATCGTGCCAGCGAGTGGGAGCAATAGTAGACGAGAGGAGCTGGAGAACTGGTTGAGGACTGCGTCCAAGGAACGCAGTGCCATGTATTCGGGGAATGGTTCTGGTCCCAGGATGAGCGAGTGGCGCAGGGATGACAATGTATCTACGCCCAGAGGCATTGTCGGATTGGTTGGACCTTTCAGGTAGGATGAGATGTGTGTTTTATTTTAATGTCTTTCTGGATCAGAAAATATTTGGGGTTCGGGAGAGATATTCGAGATGAAACAGAATGATAAGTTGATTTTGTCTCGCATGAAATTATCATGAAATTCGTGCTTTCTTGGTAATATGCATTTTGAATTTGCTGCATGTATTTTTGTATAACTCGACTTGAACTTGTTACCTGCTTACGATTCTCTTACATATACCGTTATTCTGGCTCTGTAATATTTATACAAGTGTCTTATGTAATCAAAAGCTTTGAGGTTCAAATTTCAAGAATACCGTTTTCAATTGTAAATTACTCAGAGCCGGGTTTAGATTTCGAAAAAATTATAGTTTGATAAAATTACAAGGAAGCGTATGATTTTAATTATGCGAGACAAAGATCTGCACAGGATAAACACGTTGAAAGAAGTATCTCTGAATGTCCTACTCGAACGTTACAGAATCCACGAAAATCGAGTGGAAGACGAGCACCGGCAGTACATCCTCGAAGAGGAAGAGTTGGTCGAGGAGACGGTAGACTCGATAAGCGAGATCGCAGCCTCTACCGATCGCTCGGACTTGGACAAGCCAAAGTGGCGAATCGTGAACGAGGAGAACGACGAACGCCAGCGGCACGAGAACGAGGAAGAAGAGGAAGAGGACGACAACGAGACGATAGTACCCGAGGACAGTAGCATCAGCGACTTTCCCGTACACGAGGTGAAAATGACGAAGGAGGAGACGGTGAAAGTGACGGAATCGAGAGCCGCTGTGTTGTCTGCCGTGGTACTCGGGGACAATTGGAAATTGCGCGAGAGCGCGAAAATGGAGATGGTCGGCGAGGTGATGTACGGCAAGGAGGAGAGAGCAGTCGATGTGCCGGATGGGGCTTCCGCCGTCTCGGCTGCGACCGCTTACAAGCCCACCACCAAGTGCATCGACAGCGGCAGCGACAAGGCGAGAGCCAACACCGCGGGTAAGAGGGAAAACATTCGCCGCGTGTTATATACGCGCAGTGTTTTGATCGATGGCAGCGAGGCTCGGGCTTCTTTTTCTCTCTCTCTCTCTGCCGCGGCGTGCGAACTTGAGCATAATGCACACACCGGGAGAGAGAGAGAGAGAGAGAGAGAGAGAGAGAGAGAGAGAGAGAGAGAGATATTATTCGATTCTCTCAGGGGGAATTCTCCTGCCTTTTATGCCATACTCTTTTCCATTGGACGCGCAGGCGGCAGGCTGATTTGCATCCGCGTCGTAAATAAGTTTTCACGAGTCGGCGCTGTTTTTTTTTTTTTTTCTTTCATTCTTTCTCTTTTCTAGTATGTTTAAGCGCGTTGTATATCTGCATGGAGGATCGCGGTGGATTTGCATACAATTTCAGTACCGTCATCGATGTGAAAATGCATCGAATCACGATTGCTATACGTGTATAATAGTGAGAAAAGAGTCGTGCGCGGCAGTGACTTGCGCGCGCGCGCGAGATGTTTGACTCGTCTTGTCGAACGGCTCTATGAATATCTTTTGAAGAGCGCTGTTATTTTTTTTATTCCGCTTCCGATGCTACGGATGTAAATGACGGGAGTGGAGGATACTTGAAAATGGCATGCAAATGATTACGATGAGTTTATGAAAAGTGGCTCTTTTTGATGGGTTGCTGATGAGATCGGTGCTTTTGAATATACAGTCAAGTTATCTTTGTATTAGCATTTGAAAGTACCATTTCATTTGAAAAAATTCTATTTTTATTACAATCCATAAATATAAATGTATGTATTTAGCGATATAAAATAAGCCGACAGTAGCAGAGTATAAGTATTCGATATGCATGTTTGTTTTCCACTTGAAACCTATATGTATACTTGAACTCATGTCGACCTTCCGATAAGAAACATAATACAGCAGTGCAGTATTGCACTGCGAAATAAAATATGGTTGTTTTTCATCATCTTCTTCTAAAAGTGGAAAAAAGAAAAACGCTTTTGATTGTCTGTTTTTAGAAAATCTAACCATGTTTCGACAGTTTTTTTTACACTAAAAAGTAAAGTTTAATATCATCAAGTCACAGAAACTTACTCTGAATCTGAGTCAACGTCGATTCTGATCCTCCCCTTTCCATTCAACCTATACCCTCAGAATGCACAAATTTTTTTCCTCGCACCGACAAAAAAAAGTCCCACCTCTCTCGTGTATACCCCCGTCGCATCGTGAAATCGCAGATATCGGCGTATAGCGTCTCGCGCGCCGACTATATGTACACCGACTGTGATTTATATGCAAAGCGTCACACAGCCACACTGCATATAGCCTACGCACGTTAAAAGAGAAAGAGACGAGTGTACGGTATATTGTTCGGACTCTGTATATAAGAAGTAGAAAGAAGAAGAAGAAGAAGAAGAAGAAGAAGAAGAAGAAGAAGGTAGCGGTATACGTCTGTGCATATATGCGGTGTCTCGCTTTAGACGACGTGACATTAGAGACTCTCGTTCTAGGGACTCGACTCTTTTTCGCGTGCCGCCGCTTAAAATTCATCGGCCTTTATGCAATCAGTCCCGATGAAGATTAATGCGCGAGATAATAATCGGCGTGTATCGGAAGAGCTTCTTCTTCGCGAGGTACTTTGCGTGTACATGTATATATATAGTCGGCATATTCTGTTGGATACTTACTGGGAGAACGATTTATACGTTTTTGCGCGATGAGAAGATCGCTGCGATTGCTTTGGGCTCAATTTTGCGCTATTCCGTGGGTTATTCGTAGATTTTTTTCGATGATTCTTTTTCAAAGCTTTGTGTATTTATTAATTAATTGGATTAAAGTTATACTGTTTTAAAACACTTGATTGAAAATTAATTCTGGGGACGAACAGAATTTTTCTCGGAAGTATGATATATTTATTATGATGAGAAAGCTAACGTAATTTTTATATATCCAAATATTTTATTAAAAGATAAATTATAGTCTGATTGATTTGGAATTTTATTAAAGAGTCATAAATAGAAATCGGTACTGTCGAAAATACAGCTGCTGCTTGCTCATTATTAACAGCTTTCGGCTAATGAGTTTCTACTTGAAGTAACACATTCCAATCTCGTCTGCAGCGCATATAATTAGTCTATGCATATTGATTCTCTTTGTTATAATCTTACCCTGATTAATTTATCAACCGTAATAAATTTATTGGCTACTTATTCTTGTATAATAATGAAGCAGCGATTCCATTTTTAAATTTTGGACCAACTTTGTTAGCAATAAACAAGAATTTCCTCTAAAACTGCTTCGTAATATGTTTCCTTGTAAAGCGCAAATATCGATTTAAAATTTCTGCCGTAGGGGAGAGCGGGGTATGCCTGGCTGGCAGAGTTACTTTGGCAGTCAAAATTTTATTATTTAATAAAAATATTTTTGAATTTTTATTTTTGTTACTAGATCTTTTGTCAACAACGCTTCTTTTTATGCATTTAAACTTATAGAAATAAAATATTTTTTTAATATAAATTGTGGTTGAAATTTAGGCAAGTAGTTTTCAGTCGCGCGTTAAAGTTATTAATTTATATTGATATATAATTATGAAGGTTGCATTAAAAAGCTTAACTCTCGAACTTTAATTTCATTTTTTTTTTCATTGCACGATTAAAGACAAAAAAGTTATTATCAACTAGAAAAAGAGTGCTTAGCGGGGCACGTTTGGCAGCTAAGGCGGGGCACGTTTGGCGTGAGGAGCACGGTGTCACGGTGTCGCTGTGGACGCCGAATCAAAACACACAGTCATAACCTCTTTCGCGCATTTCGAAGCAGTGGCACTTCGCGAATATTAAGTCCTGATAGTTGACCTAATCCAAATTATTAGTGTTAGTTTAATGGTTAGGAACTATAAAAAAAAAACTCTTGGACTGATGGGCAAATGTAACTTGCGATTAATAATGTTCGCAATAATGTCAAGTCAATCGCAAGTTCTGCTGAAGAGTTTGGAGTGCCTCGATCTACCCTGCAGTTTAAAATTATAGAAATAGAAAAAGGTTTGTGCATTGATGATTCATTTGAAAAAGGTAAGACAAATTAGTTTAAATGTTAATTTATTTCTAAATAATGCATAAAATATTAAGCTTCAAATCATTTGATATCTTATGTAGAATCAGGATTAAAGGATTTTTACAGATGAACAGGAAGCTGCCCTAGCTGGGTACATTATTAAAATGGAAAGTCAATTATCAGGACTTTCAGCAACAGAGGCTAGACGTCTCGCTTTTGATTATACTATTAAGCTGGGTATCACACATAATTTTAATAGTGAAAGTGGTAAGTAAATGCATTTTTATTTTTAGGTCTCGCAGGTAAAGATTGGCTGTAGAGTTTCATGCATAGGCATAATTTATCCTGCAGAAAAGCTCAGCATACGTCAAAAGCAAGGGCTTTTGGCTTCAATGAGAAGAGCGTAGAAGATTTTTTTCAGCTTCTGCAGGAATTGATGCAATATAACTTTGAACCACGTGACATTTATAATGTAGACGAAACTGGAATCTCAGTTGTGCCTAAGACTGGATCAAAGGTAATTGCCAGGAGAGGAAGGAAGCAAGTTGGTGGTCTTACTGCAGCGGAGAGAGGCGAGACTGTAACAGCTGAAATATACATGTCAGCCCCCGGTAATTTTAGACAGAATTTCACGTCTGGTTAGATCCAAGAGGATATATTCACTAGATGGTTTGTGAAATTCACAGAATTTGCAGGAAAAACAGCGGTTATTACAGCAGAGGATTATAAGAAAGATTTGATGGTTCAAAAGGTGAAAAACTTAAAAAACAAAAAAATAAATAGAGAACCAAAGTACAAAAGAAAAAAATTAATATATTATCTGATATAACAAATCAGAGAATAGTTCCTGATATAGTAAATTTTATTAGGAAAAAAAAAGCTCTACTGAATTGAAGACGACTCCTTGTAAAAAAAAGTACTGGTCATTCGTCTAGTCATATTGTACAAGAAATTACTGTACCGTCTATACTTCAACCTCAAGATAGAGTTATATATCAATTAAATGGAAATAAATATCATATCGAATCACCTTTTCCAAATACAGGATATATTGAAACACCTATGGAACAACCAGTGCAAATTTAATATATTGAATTACCTTACGATGCCATCAGCCAATGTCATAAACAATTGTTAAGTTAATACTAATCTTAATAGATGCTTTATTAATATTAATATTTATTAAACATAATTATTTTTATAATTTAGATCAAATGTGATAAAAAAAATAGAGTATAATAATTTAACAGACTGGTAAATAAATATAAAAATAAATATGTGATTATAATGATATAGAAACTGATTTAAATAAATATAAATGGATAAAAATAATTTAAATGTATATTTTATTTGAAGTTAGTACCTATACCTATAAGAAAAGCAAATCTTTCGTTTTTCCTAACCTGAAATTTTAAATACATCCACCAGACCGCGCCAAACGTGCCCCGCTGATTTGCCAATGTTACCCCGCTAATAGAATAGGCGTGGCACGCTTGGCAGTTTTCTTTTATAAGAAATAAAAAAATACTGAGTGCCCAAATGGGTTTAAACGTCACGGTATTCGATTCTTAAAGGAATAAAGAGTGCATGAATATTTAAAAAAAAGTTCATATCCATTTCCTCTTTTATTTATTCTATTTTAAACATTTTCAGTCAATGGTGCCCCGCTCTCCCCTTTATACGCGGGTTCCGTTAACGCCTCATTACCAACCGTTAATATCATGCCGCGTGATACTTAATAATAATTGCGATTATAAACAAGTTTTCGCATTTTTTTTTGACTATCCGACCTACTTATCTTCCAAGCTTTTTCCAAGGATGTAATTGAGACGATCCTCCGCGAAACTTTACGGAATCATTGTCCGGTACTGTTATTATAGAATGGCAACAGATTTTCCCGCATCGTGTGAAAGCTCGTGGCACAAGTCACATAAACAATTTGTTAATTTATGAATATAGAGACCCGTATAGTTAGTTAAGTTACTACCGACCGAGTGATGGATTCATTATTCCGATATTTTTTTTTGTCCTAAGCGTAAATATTTTAGAAGCGAAATAATGAGAATCGCATAGCGTTGTTACGACCTCGAAGAAGAAACGAATTACATTATTATGCGCCGGATGAAATTAGAAAAAAACGCATGAAATATGAAGCAATCAGGCGTTTGATTGCGGGGAAAAGTTTTATAGTGCTAAACTCGGTTAATGTTGGCTAAACAGATACTGGAAGTAATCTGTGTGTACCTTAAGTAGAACAAGTCGAGCACGGTAGCACGTATGCACTTTCCATGTCGATCAATTACCATTAATCGCGTATTGTTCAATTCCATCCAGCGATTACACATCTTTATAAAACAATAGTGCACGTCGAAACAATGGAAAAAAAAGAGGTAGCGAACATCGCGGCTATTTCACTTTTTTACAAAAAAGCGGGGAAAAGAACAAGATTGACAGTGATTTTTCGCTCGCGAGCGCGGCACACGTCCGCGAATACACTGAATAATTCACCAGACAATGTAAGTTCTTAAGCGAGAGCCTGCCGATATTTACGATTATTTGCGAGAATCGCGAAACTTCGTAAATCACTATTGATTTACATTCGGCGCCGTAGCCGCTTCTCCGCGAAAAGAAAGTTGCGGAAGTATTATACACGACTCGCAATCTCATGACAATCATTTCTTTTTTTACCTCACGAATCTCATCGAGTTCGCGCGGCTCTGCGTTGTTTCGATCGCATATTTTATAATTGCCTGGAGATTAGCGTGAAAGCCGCACTATTTTTAATAAGAGAAAGATCAAACAAAAGTCCATTGTATTGCCCTCTAAACGAAAGAATATCCTTACTTGTTTTTCCGTACAAAGCATATATAAGCCCTATTCCCAAATCGCCAACTCACATCGGCCGATTGAAGCCAAGCTCTGCTCTCAGACTGCGCCGGTATATACAAAAGAGAGAAAAAAGTGAGAGAAAGAACCGCGCGAGTCGTCCTTCGCAATGCATCTCCCCGCACGTGGTACGATGTCCAGTTAAATCGTCGCATCGCGGCGGTGGCGTGCAATCGTTGGTGCAGCACACGGAAATCAGAGAGGAATCCTACGGTTAAGTATACCGAGCAACAGAGAGAGAGAGAGAGAGGGAGCAGCGAGTAATGACGCGAAATTACGTCGTTTCACGGCGCTGCCCATTTCGTTCCACGGGGGCATGCACACACAGACACACAAACACACTCATGCGCGTATATGCCGAGGATGTCGGGGCGACATATGGTCGGCGGCTCGCGCGATTTGCCATGGCCTATCGCTGGCCCGCGGTTTAAGCGCACGCTTAATCGAATTCGCGCGTGGTGCGCACGAAAAAAGTGCGCGGGAAAGATTTGCCGGGAGGGGAGCTTTAGTCCCGGCTGCTGGATTTGTCGGTAGCTTTGGTCTATCGTTCTGAGTATTGCGTTGCTGTACGCGGCAGTGGTTTTGTGGAGTTTTACCGCTGTATGATCGGGTGTGCATAGAGGATTGATTGAGATGGTGTTTTTTTTTTAGATGAAGCTGCTGAATTGTAGTTTAGAGAGTTTTTACGAGGAATTATGGGGGATCGAATGTATTAGGATGACTAGATATAGAAGTTTTTCCTCTTTGGAGATATATACTTATATGTTACCGATGAATTACGGATGTGAATTTTTTTTTTTTAAATAACGAGAATAATGTTTTGTTACTAATTGCGGTATACAAATGATCGATGACTGACTGTGTTAGAAATTGGAATCTATACAATATTTTCATTTACCGAGTCTTGCAGTCAAAGGATGTATCGCACACTCATCCTTTCTCGAAAATCTTCAATATTTTCTAAATATATTGAAACACAGTTTTCTCAGCTTTCCCATCGTGGTAAAATATCGCCTATAACAAGACATAAATAAACGTCGAGCCAGTCAAAGCTGTTAAACACGCGTCCGTCTCCATTAATCTGTAACTACTAAAGCACGTGTACAGCACACATATAAGCGCGTAATATCCGATATCTTATCATCTCGATCTCCCCCGTTTTTCGTCCACAACTAATTTCTCATCGAATATTTTTTTGCATCAATATCATCTTCCAATTCTAAAACGGTCTCCGCACGAGAAAACAGCTGCATCCGACCCAATTCCCTACACAGCATCCCGCTCGTGCAGCCGCTATAACAGTCTGCGAGCCTCGATTATTCCGCAAACGCGAATTCCCCGCATTCGTTATACACCTATCCATTTACGCTCTTCTGCACTCGGCCAACACCCTTTTCCTAAACCAACGCGAGTAACGTGTAAAACTAATAAAACAAAAAAGAAGAGGAGGAGAAGGAAGCGTTACACTTGGATATAACGGTAAAAAAAAAGATATCAACCCATTGTCTCATCGTATATAACAAAAAAAAATTAGACCTTCGGTTGGTGTAATGCACGGTACAACTCCGCGCTTACAAGAGTAAGCTCGAGCGAATAGATACATATATACAATATTAAAGGCGTTGAAGTAAGCGCGTGGTGCACTGCACATACAGACGTGCGCGCATATAGAGAAAAGCAGGCCTAACTGTTCTCCTCTCTCTCTCTCTCTCTTTCTCGGCTTTTTAACGACGTTAAAAATCAGTTAGGCGTACCGCCGCCGCGGACGAAAAATCCCCGCGACAGCTGCGTAAGATATATACGCTTAAACCGTGGCGGCAGATGTTTAGGTTCGCATAATCCTATAAAGTCTGGTGCTCCTCTTTTATTCGCTAATGACGTGCCGCCGACCTGATGATGAAACTCGCGTTGTTTCTATAGATATTGTGTAGGTTATATGTGTTGTACGAGTTGCGCTTTACCGTATAACGAGAGTTTCTTTTTCTGGAACAGTGTCTGTGCAGTGCGTATATATGCAGCGGAAGAATGATGATTACGGGGATATACGGATGTATATTGCACGTCTCGGTGAGCCAATTCATGAGGTCCGTCTTGCCTTCGTGGGTTTGGCCATGGGACCTTTCGAAAATCGATTTAATTATAATGTAACTGATTTTATTATAACGTGTCGTTTAAAATGTAATTTCAGACAACGAAATTGTTCTCGAATTATAAAACATCTTATTATTAATGATCATAAAGGTTTAAATTTTTATGAACCCAGCTATATGGAAATCGATTTACGGCGTTTGAACTTGCCGCATCTTGATCGCTTTGTCATATCGCTATATATATGTATAAATATGTATATGGCTAGCGGATTTTCTTATTTTTCATCAACGTCCGATGAATAATATCTTTCATTATCGGTTTTATTACGGTTAGAGAAAACACGCCAGATGCAAGTTATACATTATGGCAAAGATGAAAACAGCTGATTGGATCTATAAGAGTCATCATAAAGCGAATTTATTAAATGTCACTTATTTATTTATACATGAATAATGTATAATCAGGCTTGTTATAACGGATTTTCCAGTATGCCACTCAAAATTGATAACGCTTATATATATACATATTATTTTAATTGGTCTTTTGCAATATTGCTCAGGCCATTGGCAGGTAACTGTGTTCTATAGATTACTAGGAATATTGATTCTTTTAACAATTTTGATCCATTTTACAAAGTTTAAGCTAGTATATTTTCCGCTGCAGCCGTGCCAGAACTGAGAAAGCTTATATTTATTTTACATAAAAAGTAGCGGACATACATAATCGTCGCTGTTCTGTTACAATATATTCCAAATAATTTTCAAATAACTCAACAAGGTACTCTTTCCAAACTAGCTCCAATCAAATTAGCTCGAAGACCAATCACCCAATCATATGGAACTATTTAAAAAATTTTATATACGATTCATTGTACCCGCTGCAGTTATAGCATCGTTACTGTTACTTTCCTTAGCGGATAAAAATGTTCTAGAAAACAAGTAGAGCAGTCCCTAATCGATGTCAGTAGTTCAAAGAAAAATAAAGCAACAATGTTTCAAATGATCTCTTAATCGATGCGGCAATCTTCGCGTTTGTCCGGCGAAAAAAAAACCAAAATAATTATAAGCGTGCAACTCGCGACTAAAACGATGGAAAAACTGTCGAGCTCTCGAAGGAAAAAAAAAAGAAACAAAACGAGCGAACGAATTCAGCGCACTAGGAAGTGTGTACATATGTATAATACGAGGAGGCATTTATAGAAATGGTGACCATCTGCCGCCGCTGCGTGATAAAGCACAAAACTGGGATATAGTCACGCAGCGGAAAGACGTAGGAAAAACGAGGCTAAGCGAACCGGTATTGCGACGATTATTCCCGACGCTGCGGCTGTTGCTTCTTCTTCTTCTTCTTCTCTGTCTCTCTCTCTCTCTGTCTCTCTCGCTCTCTCTCACTGGCGCGCACGCGGGCGCGAACTCGCTCGCTCGCCACGGGATTTTCACTGGTAGACGCCGGAGCATTTGACATCGCGCTTCGCTACTCGAAACGTCGAGTCTCTCGTTCGTTCACTCTCCTCGAGCTTATCCTCGCGATGTTGGATTATTGTACTTTTTCTTTGCCCTTTTGAAAAGTGCATATCCGTTCTTGTCGCTTGTGCGTAGAGCTACATTTACGAGTGCCGCTTGTACCGCATAAACAGAAAACCGGACGTGCTCAGTGCTGCTTATTTTATACTTTTGTTGATTAGGTGAGTGTTTGAGATTGAATTTAATTACTATGGGGTTTTGCGAATGGCTGCTTTTGTTGGATGAGTCGTAAGAGTTGTGCCGGTCTTTTCGGTTATTTTCGAGAGAGTGTAACGAGGAAGGGTTTCCCGGAATTTGGTAGCGATGGTTCGTGACTCGTAACTTTTGGGTATAGTGTGTTATTATTACGGTTTTGTAGAAAGTAAAAAATGGCAATTAATATCAACTTGCTGTTTTAACGTCTGAAATCAACTTGCTTTTTAAAAACTTTTTCCTCGATTTTTTATACATTACTGAATTGTAATTAGTCGATCGTGTCAGTGAACCGAATTTGTCTCAAATATCAATTTTACAAGTTTTAACTATAAAATTTATGCGCATCAAAGCAGTTTTATTTAAAATTCATAGATTTTACAAAGTAAGAGAGCATACGTTTACGCGATCTCAGAAGACAGAATACAAATTAGCGCCATTATACCAGATTTCAAATCGAGGCCAAACTTTCATTTCGATGATGTTTCCTAAACAAAAATCTCAGGAATTTCGTACACGAATCTAACATTCGGCATCTTACAGAACATTCGTTTGTAAGAAAAGAACGACGATAAATCTGTCACTCGGCTTTGGCGTGCGTAAGATAGAGTTTCTAATTTGAATACCCACATGCAGACAATAAAGCAAGAGAACGAAATCAATTCCATAATGAGCCGGAATTTTTCTCATCCCGTAAACGTTTCACACTGTTACCATCGCCTAAACTATGTCAAAGAGGCAGAAAAAAAGGTATGCGTGTACCTTAACGTATGTGCATTCCATCGTCGCGGAACAGCCATTGAAGCGCAAAACTGACAATGGGCGAAAAATCTCAGACGCGCGGCGCGTGCTCACATACTCGTCTTGGCTCATTGAATAACAAAAGAAAGAAAAAACGCGTCCTATGCGTTTATTTGCTCCGTTACTCGCGCGAGCATTTGTAACGTGTAGGAAAAAAAGTCTCGTTTAGAAAATCATGTATACGCAAATTGTAGAGATGGGTTTACGAGTGTTTATTCAAATGACGTGCATTAGTTAATTTCTATGGGTTAGCGTGTTTGCTTTGTTTCAAATTAAATGTTCAACTTTATTGCGTATTGTTGAAATACGGGAGTGGTAAAAGTATGAGAAGATATTTTTATTTGGCTTTATGGCAAATTGAATGGGAGTTGACAGTTTCGCATAAAAAACCGAAACAAAATAAACAATGCTGCATTGTTTAAGATATAGTCTGCATAAAAAGTGACTGCAAACATTTGCTTATATTAAATCCTGCAGTAAAGTGGATTGTATTATTCTATACTCTTAAAATCTAACATTTATAGCTCTTATAAACTAAAATATAATCTTTTACAGGATTCCGAATACAGTTGAACATTACAATACTTGAAAATAAAGTGAATAATTGTTATGTGCAGACCAAAATCCTACAATAATCACACTCTAACTAGCTAAACTAAAAGTCACGCGTCCGTAAGATAACCTCTCCGTTAAAATTCCAAAAGCCCTTTCGAAAAACACTTTCAGCCTCGCTCAGCACCGCAGACAGTAGCTTTCTCCAGCACCCGCGCGAACACTCAAAAAAAAAAAAAATCGCCCAAGACAATAACATCCTTAACGAGCCGTATCATACCTCCACACACGTACATAGGCTAAAGTGCCATCCGCTATCCTTCGTATACATCTCCTTTCGCTCGCGGAACTTTCTTTCGGGCTGCTCGGCCATTGTTACGGCTTATTTATCAACGACATAAGACGCGCGGATTGCGAGTCTCTCTATGCATGTGTACAGTGTGGGTGTGCACAGAGTCGCCGACGCAATCTACTGCACGCGGACGCTAATTGGATTGCGCGTATATAATATGCATCTCGTTTTCTCACTTTTTTTTAGTCGCGATGTGTATACGCGTATGCAGACCGGATGAGATTTTAGATGGAAAGAGAGAGTTTCACTTTGGAGGTACGATGACCGCTCGCTTGATATAAATATACACTCGAGACATCTCAAACTTCAAAATCACCTTTACTCTTTTTTATTTATATTATATTAAAATTTAATTTTTGATTGCGAATGCCAATCAAAGATTCGATCTTAAAATCATCAAATATACTTTATTTATCTCACTTCTAGTCCGATTACGTTCAATTCAGGCCTCTGAATGAGAAGTAGAAATTTCCCTGTTCTACAACGAAGATTCATTCGGTAGCCAGATGTATTATACATAATTAATCCATTAAAATCCAGCCCGAAATAAACACTGCTATTTTGAAAACAATCACGGCATTCGAGGTCAGACAAAATTTTGCTGTATCCTTTACGACAAGTAGTCCATTTTGCGCACACTTATAAGTACATGTGTATAACTGTACAAGGGAGCCATATAATCACGGCAATAAATGGGTCAACATGGCGCCTATATGTATGTGTAAAAAGTAGCGCGCGCAATTTACACCACCTACAAACCAATAGCGCACAAATCCATCATTCTCCACGAGCTTACAAACTCATTTTCCCTAAGCGGTTGCAATAAAGCGATACACAGCCTGGCAAGAGATCAGCAACCTCGATGATCGAGCGAAAGCAAAGGCATCGTAAATACATCGATACACCTCGTACAGCCCCGTTATACACGCATATACAACGTGTAAACACAGGCTTGTTACACAGAGCTCGAGCTGCGTAGGAGTACGCGACGCGGAAAGGAAAACTCAGCATTTTCTCTTACATCGGTCGAGTCTGTAAAAACCGCGCACGGCCAATGGTAATTTAACGGAGCTGCGATCGTCGATGCGCCGCCGCGCGGATGCCAAACCACACGCGTGTGTGTATCTCGTGCGTCACGCGAAGGCCTCCTCCCGAGGAGACGAAGAAAGGAAAACTAGAAGAAGAAGAAAAAAAAAATCGCATGCAGCGTGTACATATACGGCGCGCAAGCTGGAGAAAGAGAAAGTGCAGCACGCGGGTGTTGATTTTATTGCGGCCGTTTCATTATGTAAAAAGACCCGCCAGTGTACATATGCTCCACATCTTTTTTTTTCTTCCAATTCTTCTCATTTAAATCGTCTCGCGGTGTGTAGATTATTGTATAATTAACGAGCTTGTCGTCGCGGGATATATATCCGAGAGTCTGCCGCTGCTGTGGAGATCTAATCTCTTGCGTCAAGTTGTATGAGATAATTTAGAGATTCGAGCTATGGGAGGAAGAATGATCGTTATTTCAGGATGAAATTGCGCTCTTTTGCTATGGAGTGTGAATTCGAGTAAAGTTATGCTTTTTAAGATGTTTGAGATAGTTTGCATCGCTCATATTAGGTACCGTATCGCATCGCAATTTATAATGGCCAGCTAATACATAATTCAATGTGAGCGAATCGTCTTGGCAATTTAGCAGATAAATGAGGATTATATTCTATCTTTATTGTTAGATTATTAGTTGATATACAATTAAAAAATAAAAAGTTTAAAAGCGATAGTGAAACATGTATTATGTGTGGCAATGCTATTGGATTTTATGGTTGGGATGATTTGAAACCAAGTCTCGTTTTATTGCTTACACCATACCAAATGAAAACTATACTCAGACTATGATAATACTATAAAGACGGGAATCTATGTTCAAAATGTAATATCACCTGCAGTACCAGTAGTCAATTAACATCTACTATATTCATACAAATTCCCAATAAAAAAAAGTTTAGTACATATCTTACAATCAATCCAATAAGGTGAATGTGCCAATTTCTACTCACTTAAGCTCTATTTCTACTCACATAGTCTTGCTTCTGTAATAGGTGTTGTATTTACTTCATAATCTTATAATTAGTTCTTTTTAATTGATTAAATATGTCTGCAAATATTTGAATAATTTAGAAATACGTTTGATATTTGTAACATAACATAAAAAAGATTAAATGAGTAGAAATAGGGACGTGAGTAGAAATTGGGACATTCACCTTAGATCAATGTATCTTACATTGCAAATAAGTAGGTATAAAATATAAATAAAAGAGATATTTTCAAACATAAACGCTTTGAGAGTTATATATTTCAATGCGAAATCGTTAAAAGAGCATCAAAGTTAGAGTAACAAGCGTAAATAAATGCCTTCTACGAGTGTTTTTCCCCCTGATTAAAATTGAATAACTATTCGCATACGTATACAGCAATCGATACACCTGCGCTCACTCGCAAACTAAACTAACAGCATGCACGTATCGAAAGGACGAGCCACTTCCACTTACCTGTGTATGCTGCATTTGTTTTTATACAGCGAGCAACGAGCAGCATGACAAGGACAGCCTGAGCGAGGCAGGAAGTACGACGGGGGTCGGAGCGGTGGACGGGGCCCCCGGAGGGGTGGCCCCGGGGCCCTCCTCCGGCAGGCCGGAGAGAAGCGCCGAGGCCGAGGAGCCAACGCCGCGATCCCACTCGCCACCGCCCAAGTCCCTCGTCTCCAGGATACTGGCGAGGTCGAGGACGCCCGACGACCTCTTGGACCATTCCGAGCCATTGTGAGTATTCCTCCAACTATGTTTGCCGAAGGGATGCAGGGATGACGGGCAAAAATGCGCGCCCTTTTTTTTTCAATAAAAGCTGCAGCCTCTCGATCATTATAAACTTTCGATAAGATACACCGGCCGACACAAAAACTCTAAGCAACATCATATATTAACATCGGTATAACGATAGAGCGAGAGTCGATGAATTCCCGTGTAATAACGCTTTACTTATTACCATATTCCAAAGTAATTCAATAGCAATGTTTAGAAAGCTCATAAATCATTAAGACTATGCGCATATCCCAAAGATTGAACGATAATAGGGACTCGTTAGACGAGAACCGCATTATAAATATATGAATTCATTCCCTGCACACAGTTCACAATTATGGGTGGTCCTGTCGAACGTCTACGGGGAGCTGTTGATCGTATTGACGATGGCCCTGTGCCTCGCCGAAGTCATGGACACGCCCGTGCCACTGCTCAGTCTACAGGTAACAATTCCTTACTACTTATACATTTCTTCTTTATTCCACGCGCGTGTAGGTGTTTAACGGCGCTTTCTACCACTTGGCACTTATCGAATTGCACTGTGGAGGAATATTACCAAGTGTACGCATGGTATCCCGCGTATAAGGAAATTACGCGCGCTCTTAATTGCGTCTTTAAAGAGCTCTCGAGCTGTGCATATGAATTTGAGTGTGCAAAATATAGCCGCTCGTTTCTCGCCATTGTATAGTACGGCTGTTAATTTATATCGGCGTGACTTCCTGCCACTTGTTAAACGGCCGGAGCGAAGTGTCGGTTGGGGCAATTATATTCTATTATATTATTATACCCTTTTGCGAGAAAAACAAAATCTAAAACGTATGTGTATGTAAAGCGAATATCGAAGTATAAGGCTTATGTCGATCAAAGGCATATTTATATACGAATTTAAGTGCAGGCTCGATAATAAATTGTAAACAATTTTAAGAAACTCGGATCTGCATTTTCTCGCGGGTATAGAGATGCGCAATTTATAATAATCCTCGAATTTGATCTATGAATACATGCATCGCGTATAAGCAGGTATGTATTCAAATTCGAGTACGAATTTTTTCCGATACGTGGCTGTAACGTAAAAACGAGTGGCTCGCGGTAAAGTCGGGTAAAGATTTCTCAAGAAACGCGTTATACTTTCGATGGCGAGAGCATCGAGGCGTATCGCTTCTATATTATACATACACGCCGCTCGATTCGGCTCCTCTCCACGATCTCGTCCTTATGTATACGCAACGTCCACATTGACGCTATAGAATATGTATATATATCCGGATGTGGTCGAACGTATGCGCGTCGAAGGCGCCGCGACCACCGCCAACTTACGCCGAATGTCGTTATTGATTGAGTGGCCGATGCGCTGCTCGGGTCTTTAACGAGCGATTTCTCGATCGTAAAGCGCGTGGATGTGCAGCAGAGAGAAATCAGCAGCAGCCTTGACTCGGTGTGCGTGTGTATGTGTGTGTGTGTGAGCGTTGGGATTGCTGTCCGGAAGAAAAGTGTGCGTATGGGTTTGGTATTTGACGGGCCAACCGTGACGTGGCTTAGTATACGTTTATTTTCGATGTATAATGATCCGAGTGTATAAGAGAATCGATTACAATTGCACAGCGCAAATGTTTCTGGGATCTCCGTCGGTTTTATTCGCGGCTTTTATTGGCCGGCATTTGAATTGCATTTGATTAGATAAAGGAACAATGATAATAACTGTTTCTCGAGCTGAAAGCCGCTATATTTATTTTATACAATGATGAAGAAAAGTTGTACGTTTAATTAACAAATTATATATTTATGCCTTCTCTGCACTTAAAAATAATTGACAAACATAACGCAAATACCTGCGATAAAGCAAGAAAGTCGTGAATAATAATGATTCTGGATGATTGCAACGATCATTGCAAACTACAATTACCGAACGGAGAAAGTACGAAGAAAGTAAATTTCTTCGATTCCGCGATGTCCCATAGCAGTCGATCTGCATACAGTGCAGTGCGACATTACGCGAAATACACGCCTGTAATTTGCCAAGCGAAATAAGAAAATAAATACCGATGTTTGAGTTTCGCTCGGGATAAACTATCCCGCGGTACTGTCTCGCGACGAAAAAAGAAAAAGGGGAAATAATATACGAACTTTTTTTGCTTTACAACTATGACCGAGGGAGAATAACGAGATATGCCACGGTGTAGAGACCAGCTGGACGTTTTGCGGATTCGCGAGCGAGGCTTACTTTACGCGTGTACTTGCGCGAATCGCTCTCCCAGCGCGATATTGCTGATCCGTTAGACCGGCGAGGCTATGCGGAAAATCTTTGTGAGCCAAAGTCCGCGCGCGCGACATCAATTAGCCTATCCATCTTCTTTTCTTTTATTATAGAGAAAAGTCGTTATTTCGCTTCTTTCCTTTTTTTTTAGCGAGAGGTGCAGACGTTTTGCAGTATATTATGTTTACAATGTGGTTCCCGCAGGCAAGAGTCGTCGCAAAGGAACAAATACTTAGAAAGTCGTTGTATACGTACAGTGTGGAAATTGGTCGATTTGCTTGAGCGGCCGAACTGCCGATTTTGACATTCAAATGTAAATAGATATGTATTTGTGAACAATAAACGTTACGAATAAAAATATTTTAGAATATGACTGGAAAGTACAAACCATTCATTTGAAAGAAGTTTTTTGTCAGGACGGGTATAGCATAAATAAATGAAATGGCGCCTTTTCAAAATCTGCGCGCAGTATTTGCTTTTCGTTTTCTCGAAACTTTTGATAATACATCACAATTGCTTTTGAAAAATGCTGTCTTTTATGAAACCGTCTTTATATTCTCGCAGAGGAAAGCAAGATCTACTTATGCTAATACTACCTACGCGTATAAAAAAAAAAAAAAAAATAAACGAAGAAACAAACGGAGAAATCTGGTCCTATGATAGAGAAGGAAAAAGAGGCATCGAGTAATATCTCTCGGAGGCACGAGCTCGAAGCGTCGCGCAATTATATGGATATATTCTCTTTCTTGCGTGCACCTTGATATTACTCGAGGCTCTACATTATACTATATTATACGCAATACTCGATGCGGTACATGTGAAATATCGTCGATTATGGATCGGATGCGGTGAATGTGGAGGTGTGAAATCATCGGATGCGAAATTATGATAGTCGGAAGGATGAATGTACTGCGTCTCGGGTGTAGAGGAAAAGCTTTCGCAAGATCGATGAAAAATCACTGGCTGCAAGCAATTGAAATCTCGGTAGAATGTATGAAATACTTTATGCTCTTTGCATTGCAAAAAAAAAACGCGACATAAATTAAAAAAATGTAGTACGTTGTCTAAATTATATCACAACCGTAACCGATCTTATACATCTAAAAGGGAACGAATAAATCACAAACAAAATACATATAATAGAATATAAAAGTCGTGATAGGCAAAACGGAACGAGTCGAGCGATTAATAATCCTCCTTTACGGATCCGGCGCATTAATTCGCGATATAAACGCGAACGAGAATAATCCCGTAACGCTCAGTCGAGCTCAGATGAATCGTACGATTGTATTGCATTACTGCATGAATTTCGAGTCCGTTTATTAGCCATAAGGTCTGCTGGCGCGGTGCCCCAGAAAATCTCGCGCACAATCGCATGCAGATGCTCTCGCGCGGCTCTGCCTCGAGATTATACGCAGCTGTACCTGGAAATCAATCTAGCGGTTATTCCTGCGCGGGGAGTTTTAACGAAAACCTCGACATTCTTCCAGGATCTTTCAATCGGATCGTTCGTGACAACGTTTCGATGTTGAATAAACATTGACCTTTTTTTGGTTCGGTGAATGCTCTTATGAAATGCATCGTGATGTGTTCATTATTCAAAGCAGTTACAAGTTTATAATTATATTATTGAAAACTTGTTTTACGCTTTCAAATATATATATATATATATAGAAAAAAGTCACGTTTCCCTTTGGAAAGATTCATTTCAATCTCGCCAACGAAAAACCCTTTCCCTTGCATAATGCACAAGCGATTTAATAAGTTGAAAGGAAATAATAAGAAAGTAATAAATCCTATACGTATATCTGCTTCACAGGGCATCTTTCTAATGTACATGTACGTGGGCAGCATCGCAGTGATAATCAGCATCTACATCTGGGTACTGGTGGACAGTTGCGGCAGCATGCGAAGCGGTGGACTGCAGGACGCCGAGCTCGGACGCGCCTCGCTCACGAGGTTCGGCTCCCTCAAGCGCGCCCACATATCCCGGGCCCGAACTGCCCCCACTAGCTTCTACATTCGCGTTGGCGCTCTGCGTAAGTTCGCTCCCTCCTTCCCGCCATCCCAACCTTTTATTCGATATACGATTCCTAATGTGTGCGGATAATGACGACGATGGTTTCGCCCTGTGATATAGTCTTTGGTCTGGCAACGCTGGTTTTCAATGGCTTGGAGATGGCGATGCACTCGATGATGCAAGGCGCCGAGTGCTTGAGCGACGTTATCTTCGTGCATCCGGTCTTGCACGGACTCTTCACTTTCCTGCAGATGCACTTCCTCTTCGTCAACTCCCAGGTATATATATATATATATATACGTGTGCGCCGATCTTCCATGTACATTCAACCTATACAGCGAATTTAATTTGCTCTTTCATTGTTTTAACTACTGCAATGTCTAGAAGGGAAAATTAGCGCTTGCGCGAGTATAACCGCGTGGACTTATTCGATTACGTGGGGGCATCGGCGAGTAGCAATTGACGTGTATGCGCGCGGTGATTAATGTTCAAAGGGTACTCTTTACCGCAAGACCCACATTAAAGTGCACGACACCGGCAATCTTTCTCTATGATAATGTTACACTAGCGGTACGGCAACGACTTTTGATTGAATAACTTTGTGTTTTCAAGATGATTACCTCGCACTATTAATAACTGATAATTATACATAAATAAATTATATATATATATATATAATTATATAGTAAAGACATATATAACGAGCAATTTGTCTTACGAACGCAAAACTGCAGGTGCTGGTTGAGAAATTTGGCTTGGCAGCGAGATTCGGCTTCACTCACCTAGCGGCAACGAACATCGCCGTCTGGGCGCGCCTCGTCATCTGGGACTCGGCCCAGGAGTGGACCTACTTCGTACACATAGCCCAACGTGGACCCCTGACATCCGCCTCACCCCTCAGCTTGCGTGGCTTCCCCGGCTCGCTCACTAAACAGACTCGCGAGGTTTCCGGTAATACCTCGTACAAGATTCCTCAAATGCTTTAAATGTCATATATTTTAAAATATATTTTAAAATATAAATCGACGCGTGTACATCTTTGGTGATTCTTTTAGACGATTCGCTGTACAGGAACTACAGTCCAGTGGGTAGGTACGAGCTGATATCCCAGGAGCAGATATCGCAGGTCGTGACGTTGCAGGAGTGCCTGAACACCAACACACTCGGCCAACTGTGGACCTCCAGTATGCCCTTCCTCTATCCATTCATCGTTCAATTCAGGTATGAAATAGTAGACGCACCCCAGGGTCGCTTTGGCGCCAAGCGCAGAGACGACCAAGCCAAGGCAGGACGATAACGATATTCCGATTCCAGTCTGATAGCGGCAGCGGTGACATTCGTAATGGGCCAGAACGTCGGTCGCTCGAGTCGGATGCTCCACAAAAAGTTCCACAGCATGAAGGATCTGCCGAGCTCGGGACGCATAGGCTGCGACGGCTCGAGCAAGGGCTTGTTCCTCGGTATACTCTGCATGGTCGCGGGTATCGTGGTCATTCTCATATTCCTGGTGGTGCGGGAGGACGACAATTTTCCACTGACGACGCTCTCGTGGCTGACGAGCGGCACCCTCATCGGCATACTCACGCTGAGCGGTCTGATGACGGCCACCGGACTCCTGCAGATCAGGCAGATGTCCGTCGTGACGAGGGCACCGGCTGCTCTCGACTCCCTGCTCTCCAACGTCGCGCTCTTCGGTGTCCAGCTCTACTCGGTATTCACTATCGTCGTGTGCGCCTGTTCACTGGCAACCTTGGAGGTACGTGTTTATGTGTGTGTGTGTGTGTGTGTGTGTGTGTGTGTGTGCGTGTTTGAAAGAGAGCGCCGAGATGCTCCTACTCTTGACGTATAGATCAAATGTGCAATAATCGATGTCGATTCGGCAGGAGACGGGAAGCGAGGCTGACAAGGAGATCGAGGACATGCGAGGCAGGCACGTAATGCTCCTCGCTGCATCGGTACTCCAGCTGCTCCAGTGCTTCGCTCAGAGCACCCTCATAGCCGAGGCCTCCAAGAGATGCTGCATCACGCGCTTCCAAATCATAGCCAAGCCCGGCAGACAGATCGTCACCTTCTTATTGTTCAGCAATGGTGGGCAATATACACATTTTATATAATATAACGATTCAAGGAACGATGACGAACAATATATGATTTTTTCAGCGGTACTGTGGGCCTTCGACACCGTCGTAACGCAGAACTGGATATCCCAAGAGTTGCAGTTGAAGTTCTTCGGTATGCTGGCTTGGGGCGTGATATCCAGGATCGGTTTGCCCCTACTCATCTTCTACCGATTTCACAGCTGCGTCCTACTCCTCGAGGCTTGGAACAAGTGCTACAGGACACTCAAGAGCGACCATCCACTCAACTGACGATACAGAATTTCCAAAAAGTTTGTCTCCAGGTTATTGTTATACCCGCTCAACCCTTACAATCTGCAGCTGATTTAGCAGCTCAATATAAAAAGTGTGCTAATCACGGAAAAATCTTTTGATTTAGATTCAAGCCGAAAGCCTGGAGCGACACTAACAAGCCGAAGCAGCAGCAGCAGCAGCAGCAGCGCTACAGACGGCGCAAGGTAAAGCTCGATGTGCAGCAGCAGCGTTCGAAGGCCCGTAAAGCCCAGGACCAGGTCTACCTCGACGCGCCTCGCACTTACCTTCATCCCTACATGGACAGTGCGAGCTGGCTCTATCTCGATCCCAACATACCGGTTACTCCAGCTCCTTATCCTCTACCTCCACCTTGTCGAGCCAATCGGCATCACCATCATCATCATCATCGTCATTGTGCGTATCAGCAGCAGCATGAACGTCAGCAGCAGAGGAGAGTATCGAGTGAGCCAGGAACTTGGAGAAACGGTGGCAACGTACAGAGGCACAGGCGAGTTTGCAGTATGGACGACAAGTTGGATTGCGTGCTGGGGATCAGGCAGGACGAGAGCGAAGAGGATCTCGGGGAGATCGGTGGGCCGACCTTTCGCAAAGTGCCATGGCACCCGAATCTCCATATGCTCAAGATCAGACGAGCCTGAGAGAGTTTCAGTATATTAAACCTTTCTCTCTCTCTCTCTCTCTCTCTCTCCCTCTCTTCTTTCACTTCTTTCACTTCTTTTTGTTTGTTTGTTCGTTATACTCGAGCGTATACAATGACGAACTGATGCAGTGTCTTATCTCGTAAGTAGTGGACACTGGAGATGCATTTCGCGACTTATCTTTTCTCTCCATAGATTTGTTTATTTCACAAAGTTACATGGCGCAAGTGGCATTTTTTGGAACTGCGAGAAACTTGTACGTATTATGGAATGAACAGTAGGTCGAAGATTATAGGAGCAGCATTAGAGAACTCGTGTGTTTATAGGAGAGCTGCTTTCTACGTCTTTTATTGTTTGTATAGTTGCATTTTATAAGAACTTTTAGATTTTTATGTCTTTAAGTATAATGTATGCAGAATTACCAGAATTGTATTCAACAAAAGCTTATAACAAATGAAAATCGATTATATATAAAAGGAGAAACGTTTTCTAGGCCCGGTTAATTAATAAAATAGATATACAATATAAACGAATTCCATTATAATCAAAGCATTCTGCATTTAAAATATGTTATTATTATCTATGAAAGCTTTGGTTTCAAATTATACCTACAATATTTATTTTTAATTTTCAAGTTCTTTGGTTTTAAAGCTTCTTTTATAATAAGAATATCAGTGATTTCCTGTAAGCTTAACAGTTTCAAAACTTGAAAACTAAATAAATTTAGAAATATATAAAATAAAACTAATATTTTTAACATCAAAGTATGTAAATTAATTTGTTAGCTCTAGTGCTAGTTTCTATCTTTTATTTCTTAGCTTTTAATATTTCGCTCTCTACGATCAATAATTTTAGTCAAATATAAAATGACAAAATTACTTGAATTCAGTAAGATATAACTTATTGAAAAATGAAGAAATAAAAATGTGAAACTAGTATTATTGTATCTTAGCAGTAATATAATAATCTTTCACTTCATTAAACAGCAGAAAAAACTGTTGCAATAGTTTTTTTAAATTTTGTAATATATTTCTTATAAGATCCGAATAAATATAAAAGTTTCTGATATGTTATACTCATGTAAAATATATGCAGTTCTTGCGTGAGTACTTGTTTTAATATAATGTGAGCCTTCAAGCAATTAGTACTTGTCTCATGAAGGAATGCATAAGATTTCAATTGAAATGTTGAACAACTCTTGCAAAAAGATTTTTTAAACAATTACTAGCTTCTGAATGAAACGAGTGAGTTATAAGCAATTTTAGCTGATCAGCCATTGAACTTACTCACAAGGAGTAACGTTTATTCTATTATTATTATATAACAATAATCACTCAAGAGATTTTTACCTCAGCAGTGAATTCAGTATTTTTTTTGTAGCAGTAGATAAAATAAATCATTTGTATATATTTTGTAATCCATTTTCATAAGATAAAAATGAATTAATTAATCGAACAGGCAAGCGATGATGTAAGGAAACAATTAAAATACTCGCCTATTTGCTTGCAGACGTGTTTATTAAGAAAATCGTGGTAAATATGGTAAATACACTCTATGGATGTAATATTGTAATATCGTGGATTAACAAACGTCAATAGATTAGATATTTACCGACCTGTGATTCGGATCAATTAAACCGCAATAATGAAGAATTTGTGTCGGCCGTTTTGAATAAAATTTTTTTATTGAAACGTTACAACGTTGGCTATTTATTTCTTCCTCAATGAAACTCGACAATATTTGATCCCTCATAAAGTCTTAACTCGATCCAAATCACCGGCTATTATGTTTTAATTGTCTGACAATAGGCACTAAAATTACAAAAAGTTTATAAACGAACATTTCTGTTTTATTCACTGGAACGAGTTCCCCTTTATGTAACTTGTTCATAATAACATTCTTTTTGCTCATTTACATGCTTTTCTACCTAGAGGGCAAATAAAATGTAGCGTATAATGCAGTCGGAGTGCAAAGCTGACAACTGTAGCTTTACCCTTCGAATATTTCGTTAATAGGAAGTTGAAACTTTATGAAAAATCCTCTCCCATCAACTGAGCAGTATTAAGTTAACAATTGATCGATTAGTCATTTATACTTCGCAGACCTACGTATTTCAAATAAAAAAAAAAACATACAAACTCAAAATACAGAATTCAAAATTAAAACATAAATAACGATTTGTGAAAAGAAAGAAAAAAACAGGCAACTAATATTTTAATTTAAAATTAAGTTGATCTATTGTACCAGTGTTTAAATGCACTTATCAATCGATATCAGCGTAAAAATTAGTTGAATAGTAAACAAGTATTTGTGTCATAAAAAGCTCGTGGAACAGTAGTTGATTAAAAATTTCCGCGCGTTAAATGCGCAGCTTGGGCACACGTCGGCTATACGAGCTAAAAACCGAAAACAACCATAATTAGAAAAAGCGTGCGCGCACAGCTCAGTCGATAACAGCGGATCTGTCTCTGAATAATCTTACAAGATATACGTGGTAGCATTGTTTTTCGTCCGGCAACGTGTAACCGAGGGTCCCGAGGCGAGTCCGTTTCGTTTGATCGGTCCGATAATAAATGATCAATGACCAATTTAGTCGAGACTAAAGTCGTCGTCGGGCTGTTTGTTGGCTGGTTTGTTGGCGGTTGGCGGTGGTACACCGTCAGCGCCAGCAGGAGGAGCAGCACCAAATCCGGGCATTCCAGGCGTACCGAACTTCGATGCCACCTTATTGATCAGCGCCATCACCTTACGATTGCTCTGATACTTGAGGATGTTGCTCGGATTCGACATTATGTCTTTGAACGCTTCCGACACTTCTGGATCCTGCAAGAACGTACAACCGCGTTAACATTATACCATAATATTAGTAAGAAAAAGGGGTTGCAGCTAAAAAGCGAAACTGTACAACATACCTGGAAAGCACTGAAGACATCGGGATCGGTGAGGAACTGAGAGAACTGGGACATGTTAGGACCACCTGGAGCGGCACCGGCACCGGGAGCGCCACCAGCACCGGGAGCGGCACCGGCACCGGGAGCAGGACCCCCGGCACCGCCACCCGGTGGCATCGTGAAGAACTTCGGCTTGGCGCTCTCCTCGCGCGCCTTCGCCTGGGCCTCGCGCACCTTGCGCAATCGCTCGAGCTTCTCGCGCTCCTGGCGCTCCAGCTGCTTGCGCTCCTTCTTGCGCTTGTGCTCCTCGAGCTTGCGAGCCTGAAAATCGATGAGACATTTGGTCAGATATTTTTTCAAAGAATTAAGCAACGATCGATGGTTATATAGGCGGGCATAATATATAAACGGGCATAAGCTCATCAGCAGAAGCTTGCCGCCCTACCAAGCGTATATGTACGTATAATAGACAGTTTGCCGACGAAACGTTTCGGTCAATCGCGTTGAGGATAATCTCAGAGATTATTTGTCAGAAAACATGATGAATTTTAATCTTGATAAATTTTGCTGTTGCGCGCGTGCAACGACGCAAGTGTGGTACATCCGAGGGTACGTCTCTCGATTTAGAGGACACTGAAGATAATTTTAAATGGTAAGCATTATGAACACGATTAATATAGGCAAAGAAAATCATCTCTAAAATTAAATTTCATAATTTTCAATCCTATACACATAATCGCATAATCTCTACTATTTAACCATCAAATTTGAAATTTGCAAAAGTATTTATTTCACTCTCTCAAAAAAAAAAAAAACATCTCAATCCCCATAAGAAACATAAATAGTAAATTCAATCGTAACAATCCGTCTCCTAAAAGGTCGAAACGTCACGTACAAGCTATATAGACACACCAGCAAAGACACGAGATTTGGCTCGAGCAAAACCCAAGCGACGCGAACCCGGAAGCCACCAGTCTCTCGTTCTTCCAAAAAAAAAAAAAAGGAAAACTGTAATTTTCTGTTCGTCACATTATCATCTCGTACGTCACGGCGCGTATTATCCCCCTCGTGGCTCGTACTCGGGGACGAGATCCAAGCGCTAAATCACAATGACGCGAAACACCGCAGAGCAGCAGCAGCAGCAGCAGCAGCTAGTCGTCGTCCGACCTCGGCGATAATACCCGCAAAGCCGTACTATATGTGTATACGCGGTTCCTGCCTTTTAATAATAGACCGCGAACCGGCCAATTGGCGGCCGCGCAGTGCGTATATTATATAGGTACCTGAACCGCATGAGCCCGACGTCGTCGACAGCGTCGTCGTGGTTGTCGGGACGCGCACGAGCTGCTGCCGCGATTCGCGACGACGACGTCGTTGTCGGCAACGTCTCCGAACGCGCGCGCTACTCTTATATTCTTGACTCTTTTATACTACATAGTTATTACACTCTATCGTTGGGATGTAATTGTGTTGTATAGCTGTATTTTTAATTGTTTGAATTGAAAAAAAAGGAATTTCTTTGAATCAAGAGTCAGCTTCATTGCGGGGTAATGATAAAATATTTTCTCAAATCGAGTAGAAAAAGTTATCGTTTGGATGAAATATTTTGTTACTATACAATGAAAATTTAATTTTTCTAAAAATATTTATTTCAACTTATTGTCAGCGTAGTGACTGAAAACCTATTTCATCAAATCAATAACTTTATCTGGTCATTATAATATTTTATCATCCACCCACAATAAAACTTTCTTTGAATCAAAAAAATTTTTTTTCTCAGTATCGTTATAAGGAAAGATTCAGGGTTATTTCACCGCGATCCGAATACAAATTATGATTGAAGAGTAATTATGCAATTTACGTTGATTATATTTTTCAAAGTATATAAATTTTTTAAAAATAAAGATAAAGTAAAGTTCTTTAAGTATATAATTTTGAAAGAGACATGCGATTTCAAGTTTTGTGATATTTTAAGAAGTATTTCGGTGATTTATTTGTTTGTTTGCGGTCAATGATGGATGGTGGGAATTGTTGTTCTACTCCTATTGCTTATTTATGATAGCGGTTGAAATATGAATGTTCGAAGTCTCAATTAATTGACCCCAATATTGTCAAAAGACCATTGCTGTATTTACCAAATCTCGATCAAAGTATAAACGTACATTCCGGAAGTAGAAACAGACCGATTGAGTCAGACGCAAACGTACAGTTCGCCCGTTGTATGAATTACGATAAACACAAATGCATATCGTAAATTAACTGAGAAATAGCGTGCAACAATCACCATATAGGTTATTTTGCACGTTTTACAAGGGTCTAAGATTGATTCACCGCGCTAAGGAACAATTGGCGAGTTCAGCATCGAAATTAAATTAAACTGCAGGCTATTGTTACTCAAGTATAGATAGAGTTTATACATCCAGTAAAATGTACTCATATACAGGTCGAATGTATTTTAGTCGTTGATGAGGTTTGCGGGTAATGCTTAACAAGCGCAATATTCTGAATCATCGCAAATCCGATAGCCGCTGCCGCCGCACGAGGCGCGAAACGCTTCGAAAGCCCACACGCTCGCTTATTTTTATCGGGCGCGCATGACTGGACTACCGCAGTCGCCGCCGCTGCTGCTGCTGCCGCTGCTACTGCCTTTCTCGCGCCGCGCGCGCGCAGCTCTAAACATGTGTCATTTTCGACACATCAATCAAATGACGTACAGCCTTTCACAACTCGGCGAGACGTGATTTACGCTGTACACAAAGTAGTTGTGCACGTTTGATTCCTTGTACGCGTTGATTTCCTTCGTGGCTGTTTTTTTCTTCTAATTTTAAGTGTGAATTTTAAGTGGAAAATGTTGGAAAGACTTGACAATTTTTTACAGGTCGAGTGCAAAATTGACCTTCTTTACCAATGGAAGTAGAAAGAAATTAATAATGGATTTTCTCATATTAAACATATATATATATATATATATATA
>UELU01138365.1:0-13780 GCA_900490025.1 Megastigmus dorsalis | reverse complement strand
GCATCGGGTGGCGGCTGCGCTATGGAAACCCTGAATTCTCATCCTTCCAATTGAAAACGTCTGTAGAATCATAATGTTACCTCATGGACTGTAATATGAGACATCTACCCATTATCGTTCCTGCGCTGGCCACTACCTTCCTGTTACTGCGAATTGTTAACTACAATTTAACAGATATTGAACACTCTTCTTGACACGTTTTCAGGGTACTTTGTTTGGTTGTGTACTTACATTCATTTTCTACGGTGGTAGTATCATCACCCGGTACATCTACTGTATCTGATGATTCTTCCAACCAAGAAGAGTTTAAAACATCAATTGCGGGTGTATTCTGCCTTGCTTCATGCCTACCTGTGCCGGCACTAGCCAATGAATCGTGCTCCTCGCCTAGATGGCACTATGCAAGAATAGCATCACCTTCACTATCTTCAAACAATTGATCTAATTTTGCAAATAAAAATATGTTTACGCGATCAATCGACTAATTGAAATTATTATATTTATGCCACGAAAAGCTATGTGCGAGCACAGAGTCTTATGTGTGAGACAAAAACTTGTATCTGTGTGTACACGAAAACTTAAACATATGCAAGGCCTAAACCATGCGTAAATCTTACCCCTATACAAAGTCTAAATAGTTACTTCCAACCGAACGCGAAACTTACGTCTATGAAGCGCCTAAATGTCTGTCTCTGTCCATACGTAGACGCCTGGATGGATGCAAATAAGCAGGCTCTGTATGCACGCGTACAGAACCTAAATACCTGTCTCATACACAGATGTGTAAGTAATTGCAGCCATGTAGGCGCTGTATGTACGGGTACAGTGCCTAAATACCTGCCTCCATCCCTGCATATATCTTCGGCTGCATGTAACTATTTAGGCGGCATATGCACGAGTAGAAAATGTTATGCATGAAAACTTATGTAAATTGACTATTATAGCTCTATATTGCAGCCTATAAGTTAATGGTTTATGGTGCAGGCCTCGTCTGCTAAGGCAGTCTCCAATAATCTTTATGATGGCATCTTGATCTCCACAAATTCCACGATTATACATGCTCATGGTAGTACGTTAACTGCAGAGATGAATAATGACTCGAAGCTTTCTTAATAATACCGCGCCTGTGTAGAGTTTAAGATTTTTTTACCACTTTTCGCCGCAAAATAAGCGTAGCGCTGGTTCTCGATCCAGTGCGAACCCTAGCACACTAATAATAATATTCAAGATACTTCTCTTGTCCATTATTGACCGATAATTTGTGGTACTTTGGCGGATTTTAGATAAGTAATGCATTTCGTACCATTATACTCTCATTATACTAATTTAGATCGTTAGATTTTAACGAAAAGAGGGGATAAGTGGATCTGACTATATAAAAATATACAATTCTGCATTTTTATAAATACCGTGTACTTTATTTAATAATGAGTTCAATTTAAAACCGCTTCTTATATAAATGGCTAAATTTAAAAATTTAAATTAAGTATTAAATTTAATTTAATACTATTTTATGCAAATCGAAACATTTTAAAAATTTTGATTAAAATCGATACATATCTGGTCAATTCATACATTGATCTAATTCAACTTATGTATTGATTAAGCAATTAACAAGTGAAATGCCACAAAACCGTATTAATTTATTTGTATATTTAGAAAAAATAATAATTATGTATTAGGAGCTTATAAAAAAGCAGTAGTAAAAGCCATCATGACACTAGAAAACAGGCGTGTGTTAACCTTGGAATCTAATGTATAACAGTGACAAATATAATACTCTCATTCACTGAGGCGTTAACCTCGGCAGCGAATGACCGCGCTTATCATGTTTAAACTGTTCGGCCATTGAAAATGCTGCGTGGCTCAATGTGACGTAGGCGGCAATGCTTTAATCCCTGCAGCGAATAAGCGCTTATCAAGTTTCAGCTGCCCGGCCATATAAGGTAAGGCGTGGGTAATGCGCTGTACATGCTACACCATCAGCGCTCTTCTGTTCTCCTAATACTAATTTCGAGTAAGCTTTGAACGTGATTATTTTTTATGTTATCTGGTTTGAAAAAATTCTGTTTTCATACATTCAGACGTGAAATTTCACGCTCCTTCTGTAATCAGAATTACGATTTACCCTCAAGAAAAAAAATATAGCCGATTTAAACATAAAAAACGTGAAAATTTTCGAAAAAAATTATTTTTTGATTTTTTTTTGCAATGATACCGCAAAGGTCCCCTTATAATTATGATTAGAGGTGATCATGGCAGTTGAAGTTTGACAGGAAATTTTTATATTAATGTTAAACAACCCCATTTTTACAAAATGTCGGCTGAAACAAAATTTGTGTACACTAAAACAATCGGTAATAAGCCAAGACTATACTCTCGACGCAAGAAGAATCGAGGCACATATACAAAATGACAGCAACAGGAATAACACCAGTCTCCAGAACAAGAAGGACGACTATAACGAGAACGCAAAATCCGCCGCAAGCCAACCGGCAAGAAGACATAACTATACACGAGGCATACAACGATCCGACGGCACCTCAAACGCCAGCATACGGGCACAGCAATTACGCAGCTCGACCGTAGTCAGAAAGAGTACCGAGAGATCTATCTAAAATCATAGCGTCATGGAAAGTGCAATTCTGCGGTAGAAAGAAGGAAAACACAGATGAATTCCTGATGCGCGTAGACTAATTGAGTCATGTAGCGTTATTATCGGAAAGCGAACTGCTGAGAGCAATGCGGATGCTACTCGCAAAGCCTGCACTTAACCTATACAGGATTAAGAAGAACGAATGGAATACTTGGCACGATGTTAATCGAGATTTGATTAGACAATATAGAGATAGCATGTACGCACAGAAATTACAAGACGAAGCACGAGCGCGCAGACAAGGACAAGTAGAGCCAGTGTATAATTACATCACATCAATGCAGCTAATTTTTAGCAGAATGCCGAGCAAGATGACAAACCAAGAGCAGGTGGACAGATTATACGCAAATATGAGAACAGAATTTCACCCTCTCCTGCACCCTTACAAATGCTTAGGACTACAAGCGTTTATCGAACAGGCAGGTAGCCTGGGGAGAGCATTTGAGGTGGGAACGATAGCCCCTAGCTGCCATCACCAGAATTGTACTGTTTGTATTGATTTTTGAGTTGCTCATTTTCAGGATTATTCTTCCATAACTTACACAATTTTTCTTTTTTTCTACAAGATACTAGTATGGCATTTGTAATCCATTGTTTTCTAGGCTTTAAATTGTTTTTACTTTTGATATGTATCAGGTTGTAACTGGACGCTTCTGAACATTTTTTAATTGTATTGATGAAACAATCCGTTGCTTTATTGGGATCACCCTCACTGATCACATTATCTCATTTTATTTCCTGTACCAATTTTTTAACTTTATTATAATTTATTTTATTTGAATTTAAGCGATTTTCCGCTGACTTAAATTCTCGATTAATTGTTATAAAGAGGGGAAAATGATCAGTGAAAGTGTACAATATTTCGTAAGTTTTGTATTTAAAAGACTCATTTTTTGTAAAAAAGTTGTCTATACAGGCTCCATCGTTAGGATTTGAGTCAGAGGTTCGGTGATGCCTACGAACCCTGGGATGTACATTATTTCTAAAAAAATTGAATAAGAATTCTTGATTTAAAATTTCAGTTTCATTTATATCTATGTTGAAATCTCCAATAACTAGATGGTTTTTACATCCCTCATTCATATTTAGATAATTTTTTAAATTTAGAATAAATTCCGTTTTTGCCATGTCATGCGATCTACATATGGCAGAAATTATGATGTGTGAATTACGAAAATAAAACTAGCATGATTTATATTTCGCCGCGAAGACTAGTACGATTCAATATTGATCGCGAAAACAAAATTGAATCAAAAAGCGAAAAAATGATCTATGTATACCATAAAACTGTATAGCTATAGATCATATACTTGTCCACTAATTTCTTACTAGCATGAAAGATACAAATATATGCTATAAAATTATTCTAATCACCTTACTTAATTATACAAATAAATTCCGTATATGGTGATTAGTAATTTGAATTAGTAATTAGACATTATCCTTTTGAATTATTTAAGTATACTTAATTGTAAAAAAGCTGATTCTTACGCAAAATGGAGTATCATTAAGACAGAAAACATTCGTCTAATATGAGTCATTTATGAAAAATAAAGTGAAAGAATTTTTATAATATTTCATTTATTTAATAGCTAAAAAAATGAGACTTAATGACTAATCTTTTTTTTATTTTACCAATAAATTTATGCTTTATTTTTATGTGTATACTTTATAATCTAAAAATGGATTTCTTTGTAAAGAAAAGTAAAATAACTGAAAAAACTTTAAAATATAAATACTGTCAGTAGTACACTGTTATTGAATTTTCAAAAACTGAATTAAACTTTCAGTAACGTAATTCAGTAATTGTACTTTTAAATGTGTGATTGAATTTTCATGAAAGCACATGAAAAATTACATAAAATGACTGAAAAATCATGCGTTTCCGGCATCAAAATCCATGAATTTTTAGTCACATTGATAAAATATACTTTAGGTAAAGTTTGCTAATATTCAAAAAGCAATTCAATACAGAATTGTAATTAAATAAATTAAATAATTTATATGATAGAAGCGTTTGTAAATAACCAAAAAAAACATTTTCGACTCCATAATTTGAAATATTCAGATCTATACCAATAACACTATATACTAATCCTTACGTGCCGACGTATATATTAATCAATGAAATCTGATCTATGATTTGACTACGACAGACGCGTTTCTGTTCTCCTGCGATAATACACGTGTACTATATACATTTTAAATTTGGTATTGTTGTTAGCAATGCATATACTAGTAGAATCAAATTACGAAAATAATGCATACATTTCAAGAAATAAAGTAAATTTGGCGCTTGAAGATTGAAGAACACCAAAATTCATATTCACCAAACAGAAAAATATTCATTAAATAGCCATTAAGATATTCTTAAGTATATAAAGTAGGTATAAGTAGGTAGGCTATGCCGGTTCTGGGCCACTTCGGTGAAAAGCTATGCCGGTTCTGGGCCACTTCGGTGGAAAGCTATGCTGGTTCTGGGCCACTTGGGTTATTCGTGACCCACCAGTTGGGTTATTCATGACCCGCCACTTGGGTTATTCGTGACCCCCCCCCCTTGGGCGAGTGTGGTCAATGACTTTATATTATTTAAATTTGTTAATAATTTTTTAAATGTTTTTTTGTTTTTTTTTTCTTTTTTTAATTTTTTTTTCTTTTTTTATATTGTACATATATATCTACTGGGTTATTGGCTTATTCATGCAATAACCCGGCGTCGTCAGCTGTGCGTGTGTAGTCAGTGGCTTACGCGCTGTGTCGCATGCTGCAGTCGAGATAAGTGCTCAAGTCTTTGCGGTCTCGTTAACTTTCTCTTCCAGGGTGCCTCCTCCTCCTCCTCCTCCTCCTTACTCTTCATAGATCATCGTCTACGATCCTCTTGAATTTTCTCACAGCGGTCAATGTGAGAGAACTCATCTTCTATCGAAGGTACTGGTAGGGGTGAGGGTAATCGATTTATCGTACTCCTCGTCTCGAAAATGCACCCGTTCAAGAGAGTACTTTTCCTGGGTGATGGCTGCTGAATTCGCCAGGTGGACGAAGGTAGTAGGTAGAGTGAACGAGGTGGTTCCTCACCTTCGAGGTCTAGATGTGGCATGTCAGCCATCATAAACACCATAACAACTAGTCTCAGAGATGTCCTCTCACTGCATATGACTGCCGGTGAACAGCTTCATCTTCTTCAAATTCTGCAGAGCGCACGTAGCTTTATACGTTCCATTGTGGTTCGTACAGATGGTCACCTATCTCGGTAGATCGTTCGTTGGGAAGCCTGATTCACTCAGATCGACAACGTTTTCAAATCCCCAACGTTCTTCCAACCATTTCTTGTAGATCCAACTTCTCACGTATATTTTAGTAGCATCCTGGAGAGCCTCTCGAAGCACAGATCTGACACTTGTATAGTCGAGATTGCCCGAATTTCAGGGAATACCGTAATAATGGCGCTCCAACCAGAGATTCTTTTGTCTATACTTCTCGGACAAGCATTACCAAGGAAAGGGTTCATTGAATAGACACACTATTTGCTCACTATTATTCATAAGTGAGAGCACTGCCAACTCCTTCAAGACGTAGTCGTTCACAGGATGCCTGAAGCCCTGCATGTCCACCGCGTACTCCATGTCGAAGACGAATGAATCTACCACTCACTCGCGCTTCCTTATATCCTAGACAATTTTCTGCACGTCACCACTCGCAGGATTGTACTTAACCACGCGATCGTGTAGTATCAAATAGTAGGCCGATGTTTCCGCGGGAAAGTTGTCTTTCGACTCGAATTCCAACCGAACATCGACCGGGGCGCTCTTCAGTGACTCGTTTTGCTTCGAGCAATCGATTACGATGAGCGGTAGGTGAGAGATGTTCTTGTGAGTGCTGCTTCTTCAGCGTGGGGTCCATCTCCTTGTCGTAGTAGACATTCTGAAAGTTCGCATACATGTCGTACAGCACGGCATAACAGTTGCGAACGATGTCTAAATTTAGATTTCCATACGGATAGTACTGCGAATTGAGAAAGAGTCGCACGTTACTGATCTGGCAGTGATCGAAACGACTGGCGTTCACGGCTCTCTGACCCTTACGGCGCGTTTGAAAGGCCAGTATGACGAAACGCGGCTTCTCCATCTGATTGGACGTCTTCACCGTCCAGACATGCTTCGACGTAACAGGTAGAAGCGGATACTCATACAACTTCCAACTGCGGTAACTCATCTCGATCGATTTACCCTTCTCTATGTGAGTGAGAAGTTGGATTTTGTAGGGGGTCGATACGACGACGTAAGGAACGAGCCACTCTATTCTCGTCAGTTCAATCTTGAACTCTTCGAAAACGTGTCGCCCATCTACCTTCGTAGCCGTCTGCAGAACGCAGTTCAAATCGTTCCTCGATCTCACGATTACGAGCTCCTGCTTGACATTTATCACGATTCTACGACAGTCCTTGGCGAACCCGAGAATCATACTCAACGGTGTGGATACATCGAAGTAGCCCTCGTCGTTCGTGAGCTGTCGCTGCGTCTCCTCCTCATCCAACCAACCAGCGTTCTCGAAGCTCTGAGTGGGATTCTGCGAGACCCAACCCTTCATCAGAGTGGTCAAACCGACGTTCTTACATCTATCAATCTCTATGGCATTGATCTCGTATCGAATTTCCTCGAACACGTGACAGATGGCGTTGTTCACAAGTCTGGTTGTTTGTACAGCACCCCCATCAGCTTTCGTCAGCCTGCCGCACACGTGTAGCGAACTTCGCGACGGAAGCAGACAGAGATTTTGATGTTGTACAGCGATTCGAATATCATCGCTATTGCCGAATCTCGAGGATGCGTAAGGTTGATGAGCATGTACCTCGTAGTATTCAACCGATTCATCGAACGTCACGGAATCCTGTATGCTCAGTATATCTTGCATTATTTTTACGTACACAGCAGAAGAATACTAACGTTACTTTCCACCACCAGCCCCGCGGATGACTCTTAAGCCGATTCTTCTGAGAAATTTTGCCGTGTTAGCGTTTTAAGTGCTATCTGTCGACTGATGATCGGCTCACGGATAGAGTTCCTTTTATACCCTCTGTTGTAGACAATACCCATCATCAGACGCTTGCTCGCAAATGTAATCTTACAGTGATGGTTTCTCCTCGGAAATTATTTAAGTTCCCCTCCTAATCGACTATGCGAACTTGCAGATGATCTATGCTCTTGAGAGTGATCGGTAGGTAAATGACTTGTGATGGAACTTCCATGATCTTGTATCCTGGTGGAACTGCTGGAAAGAACTCGTGTATAGTGTGCACCAAGCGTCCATTTATATAGGCTCCACTGGTGATGTTGCACTCCACCCGGAGAGCGTTGACCTTGAGAATAGCTACGGGTAGGTCGGAGCTGTGAGTGACGTTTACCGCGAGAACGCGCTGAGTGAAGCTCAGCAGTTGACCGATAGAGTTCAGTGGTCGAAAGTCGATCGCCTTACTGCAACTTATCGTACTGCGAAGAGTGTTGTTGTTGGGCTTGAGGCTGATGGTGATATCCTTCGAGGTCAGCACCTCAACGAGGTACTTCTCTATATCCTCAATCTCATAGCTACCCGTCGGGAGAGATTTTTTCAGTACCCACGTTGAACTCATTGTTACCAGCATCGATGTTGGGTATTGAATTGAAAGTTAAGAGTTCGACGAGACCGAGCATGTAGTCCCTCTCAGGTGAGAGCTCGATCGGTGGAAAGTATTGGGCTTCGAGCGTCGACGAATTTCCCGACAGACTGAGTGTGAGACTCATGATTGAAGCGTAATGTGCCCCCAAGCTCAAGCATCTACACCCTTACATAGCCATGGAAAAAGTGAAGACAGAGATGTCCGCAGAAGAAAGTATCAAAGTCTTGATACCTCTCATGATTGTATTTGACCTCATCAACTCCGAGATATAACATCAATTCTAGAGGTGGTTGTGGATCTCCGAAACTGTCGAAATAAACGACGTTGTTGGCGCGTTTGCGATACGCTACTTATGCTCGAAATGTTGGCTGGATGATAAGTATGGATTTCTCATGATCGATAAGGACAGCGCGATTGATCGAGGTCGATACAATCATTCTTAGAGTTGAGTATAACTTTGAGAAAGGATAACTTTGAGAGAGCATTGGGAGAGACTTTCAAACCGATCGTAGATCCACTTGAGAAGCTTCTTGTGGAGACTTCGAGAAGGCATGTTGAAAAAAGTTTCGAACCACCTGCTGTCGATATGACTATGGGTAATGAAACTGTGATGGCGGCTCAGGATAAGACTATGGATGATGAAACTGTGATGGCGGCTCAGAATACGTCGTTCGAAACTGCTGCTAGTAAGGTGGAGGAGGAGTATACAGATGACTTCTATACACTCATGATTAAGCAGAATAGCAATGCAATCGACAAAATTTACGAAGTGCGCAGAGAAGGTGATACTATCATAATGGGTGACTTATCCATACACTTTGAGGGGGATAAAGTCGAGGTGAAGGGAGAGATGTATCCGAAAACTATCGGACTGATGGAGTTGTTGGTGAGAAAGCATCCCGATCAAACGCACGTTAGTTCCGCCGATTTGGAAAACTATCGCAGGATTCTCGAGGCGACGAGAATTCACAGGAAACGCAATGGATCGATACGCTGTCATAACAGTAAGAAATTTCACGACATCATCACTCCACTGTTCGAGAAGCAGGGTGGATCACTGCTACCTAGATACAAAATTACCAGACGAGACACTCGTATGGACTACGTCTACTGGGACGATCCAAACGAGTTGGTCAATCGTCTGAGACTGCTCGTGGCCGAGAGAGCAGCCGGTAATCCTAACCACACCAACGAGATTCACTCGATCGTCGAGGAGTTGCGCGAAGCAGGCTATATATATTGAGAGCTGTGTGTGTGTGCGGTATCAGTTAACAAGATGAGCGTCGATGTATTCGGACGTAAACTTGCTCAGAGCGAAGGTAGTCGTGGTCCGCCTGGGATTGGCTACAAGCTCACTAGCGATGATAATTACGACATGGAGAACAAGAGGCTGTGCAATGTTGGCACACCCCAACAGTCGAGTGATGCAGTTAATTTGAGTATTCTACAGCAAACCGTCCGCGCAGAGATGCGCAACATATATGAGATTACAGCTCGTCTCAAAAGTGATATAGATGATTTGAATATAATGGTGGAGGCTCATAGAGATGAGATTGATGAAAAGTGGCTGAAAATGAACGCTGATACCCAGAAGGCTGGAGATGGATTACACGAGAAGTTGAGTGAAGCAGTGGGAAAAAACTTTGATGAACTATAAATAGGACTGCGCAGTCCTACTCGATTCATACTCCTGTCGCAACAGTCAAGTCGACCAACAGTCGACTCGATCCTCATGAGGGACAATACTGAGATGCAGCGATGTATGGAGGAGTTGCACAAGCCCGCCAGACGCAACTATCCACGTCGAAAGTTCGAACTGCGCGGCTTGGATGAGACGTGGCAAGCCGATCTCGTGGAGATGCAGCCTTATGCGCGAGAGAACGAGGGCTATAGATACATGCTCACCTGTGTGGACGTATTCTCCAAGTATGCGTGGGCCGTGCCGGTAAAGAAGAAGACAGGTGAAGAGGTCGCTGCAGCCATGAAGTCCATACTGATTGATCGAGTACCGAAGAATCTACAGACCGATAGAGGTAAAGAATTCTACAATACGAATTTTCAGAACCTCATGAAGCGGTATAAGATATACCTCTACTCGACCTACAGCAATCTCAAGGCATCCATATGTGAAAGGTTCAATGGCACGTTGAAGGATGAGATGTGGAAAAAATTCAGTTTACGCGGCTGCTATCAGTGGTTGGACATCTTGCCCGATCTGTTGACAGCTTACAACAGTCGAAAGCATCGGACTACCGGTATGAGACCCAAAGACGTGAGACGTACTATCAAGGAGAAGGTTGAGAAACGCAGACCGTCGGTGAGAAAGTTCAAAGTTCATGACAAAGTACGCGTGAGCAATGCTAAGCATGTGTTCGAGAAGGGCTACACTCCCAACTGGTCGACTGAGGTATTCACCATCACACGTGTGGCAGCTACAAATCCAACGACGTATCATCTCAAGGACTATCGAGATCAGCCAATCTCCGGCGGCTTCTACGAACAGGAGCTCCAGAAGACTGAGTATCCCGACATCTATCTCGTGGAGAGAGTCATGAAGAGACATGGAAATCGAATCTATGTCAAGTGGTTGGGATTCGATAGCTCACACAACAGCTGGATAGATGGAGTATAACATTTTTTTTTTGGAAGTGGTGAGAGCCCCAACCTTCGGTCTCACCTGTGAGGTACTTCCCGTCATCCTATGACTCGTATACCTCTCCGTTTACTTCCTTTTTTGTTTTTTTTTTATTTATACATTATTAAATTGTACAACACTGCTTCCGGTGTAGGTGAGGGTCACCTCGTGCTTGTTGGCAGCTGCTGCCATGTTGTTGAACAGCTGCTCCTCACTCTCCAACATGCTGGATACATGACCAGGCAGGAATATCTGGAACTGTTGATCCAGCGTGGCAACGGTCTTCGGACCATACTTCGTCATTACCTTCCTCAGTGCGGTTACCTGGTACTCATGATTCTTGTCCGAAGAAACTTCCTCGGGCAATCTCATTTAAAGTTGCTAGATCCATCTGCAAAAGGAGGTTAATTATACATATAGAGGTACACAGTATACCACTACTTACACGATTATACATACCTTTTTCTCTTCTCGATTACTCCGTTCGCTGTCGCTTGTTCGCTGTAGGCTTGTCGGTAGATGGAATAAGCTCTCGGCCACGTTTCACCTCCTTATCTAGGGCTCTCCCCTCCACTGAGCACGCACATTGAGCGGTACCCGCTAGCAACGCCACCTCATATGCCAGAACCTTCCAGTACCCCCAAGGCAGCGTGTCGGTCTCTTGAGGCAGCAGATGTTGCACTGCTGGCGATACGAGGTCTCCTCCTTGAAGAGGCAGTTGTGGTAGTCCTCTAAGTCTATGCTTTTCTTCACTACGTAGGACTTGACGCCTTTGGCCTTCTTTACACCCTCGGAGTCCTGGACACGCACGGCATACATCTTACTGCGCAGTCCTATGAATTCCAGCATGACTTTCCCGTTGCACTCATCCTTCATGAGACCTAGCACCTTTTTGTTCGCGCGTACGATGCCGAACGGGTTGTCCACTGCGCAGTCAGACGTGTCGAAACGTGCAGCGCCCAGTCGCATCACGTCGTACATGTCGATACCTCGAACCTCGTATATGAGACTATCCGTGTCGGTGTAGAGGATCTTGCATCGATCACCCAGACGCTCTCGCATGTACACATAGTGGAAGTCGTAGACGAGTATCTTGGAGAGATCGAGCACGCTGAGACCCACATACACGGACTTTCGTATGCTGATCTCCGTGCGTGAGAGCTGAACAGCCTCGAGGTTCTCATCGAATACAGTTCGACTATGGAAGTTCGGCTTGGCTATGAGTGTCTCGGCTCCGTAGCGTCCCTCCCACTTGTTGACCAACTTCACGTCCACACGTTTGCGCTCGTTCTCCATGGTCTTGCCGTAGACAGCGTTGACGAGAAGCTTGTAGAAGAGCTTCTCGAACTCGTTCTTCGCCTGCTCACGCTTCTCCGTGTTTAAGTCAACGTACGACTTGAGCCAGGCTGTCTGCTTGAACTGGAGAGCTCTGTGTCGCTTCTTGCGGATCAACCCTCTGTCGAGCGCTTGTTTCAGAGCGCGATAGTGAATGACGTACCACTGCTTGTCGTAGAGCGTGGTCGTGAGCTTCTGCTGCTTCGAGCCCGGTGCGGCCAGATGTTCTGGACACAGGGGAAGATCCTTATGCGAGGCGTCGAGGTGTGTGGGGTACTCGAGGTCGACCTCCAGAATGTAGCCTGTGGATGCATCGTCGGCTACTTCTCTCACCTCGATGCTCTCGGGATACTTCACCAACTGGAAGTCTCCGTACGGCAATGGCTGCGTCATAGCCCAACCGTAGAGGTTGTTCACGTCGAAATACATGAGATACTTGGACTCCTTCTCGGACTCGTACCCCTCGCTCATGTACTCGTTGTTGGCCTTGGCATAGCGATTACTACACTGACTCACACCACCCCTGATTCCCCTCTCGATGAATATGAGCATGTCGATGTCCGTGAGGAGGTCCAGTTATACACTCGTGTACTTCGACAAGAGTCGAGAAGCTCGACCAAGTGGCTAGAGATGAATTTTCACGGTATACCCTGGAGCTCGGGTAATGTTGCTTACCACAGGATTCCCGAGACCTTGTACAAGAGTCTAGAAGATGTTCGGGGAATATATGTGAAAGGCTTGGAGAAGAAGAAGTGGCTGCAATAATTACTACCACAAACGTAAATAAAATTATTTATTTCTCTCTCTCTCTCTCTCTCTCTCTCTCTCTCTCTCTCTCTCTCTCCCCCTCTAGAATAATCATTTTCTTCTTCCAGAATGATTTGTAATATGGAGAGTATAGGATGTCCATCGTTGAAAAGCCTCCCAAGAAGTCGAGCCTTGTGCAACCTTCATCAGCTATGTTGGAATCCCAATTGTGCAGTAAGGAACGCGCATGTGCTGCATAAGTGGATGCTTCAGAGGCGTTATCCGACGAAGTGGACTCAACTCCAATGGCCGCATCCAACGAAGTGAATTTCGCTCCTACGGTTCACTGAACAAATAACTATGTACCTATAATGAATGAATGTAATCCCTCTGGAGGGGTATATGTGTCACGGGTGCACCTCCTACCACGGTACGGGATTCATCAGTGACGGGAAGTAACTCACAGATGAGAGCGAAGGTGGGGCTCTCATCATCCCCCCAAAAAAAAAGCTTTTTCCAATTCATTCACACGTGCACACACACACACACATGCACACACACACACAGTTTTTTTTTTTAAACACATGCACGCACACACACACACACACATACTGTTTTATTTAAAAAGTAAAAAAAATACAAAAAAAGACGTTATTTGGGTGTATTTGTAGGAAGTGGCGCTGGCTTCACAGGGAAGCGAACCCATGGTGTCCTATATTCTAATACGATGTAGCCTCTCTTCCTCTTTCTCCCT
>UELU01138362.1:0-14995 GCA_900490025.1 Megastigmus dorsalis | reverse complement strand
GAACAAAAATGTCTTAAAATTAGTCAAAGAACACTCTACAATTTTTTCAGAATTGTCGGAGACAATTTTTGATTTTTGAAAATTTCAAAAAAAACCAATTTTTCAAAAATACCTAAAAATTTTTTTAAAAAATGTGAGAGTGTTTTTTACTTAGTACATTTTGTATTAATATTTCCATATCTTTTGCGTTCTTGTATAATACTCCGTTATTTTTTATTCCTTTGCTGCAGAGTTCTTGTAATAAGCACATTTCTTCAAATAGAGTTTTTTCCTCACGCATTTCTCCTTGTCTGTTTTCACTAATATTTACTTTTGGAATAAATTGTGGTATTAGATTTTCCATATTGTTGCATCCCTTTCTCGGAAAAATTATTCGAGACGGACTCTGATGTTTCATAGTAGAGGTTCGTATAACTCTGCGAGTTTGCGAGTCTTTCATTTATAACTCTGCTTTAAGAGTTAACGCTTAGAATTTGCGTAGGATTTTCATCTAATTCTTGTTTTATAATATTATTTTCGGATTTGAATTTTAGGATTTGCTTAGAATTTTCTTTTAAATCTTGCTTTATAGTTTAGTTTTTAGATTTGGGAATGTGCGTAGAATTTTCTTTTATTTCTTGCTCATTAATTTCATTTTTAGATTTAGGAATGTGCGTGGAATTTTCTTTTAATTTTTGCTTATTAGTTTTTTCACCCGAGTGAGATTTTGATTTAGATTTTGAATTTGAATTTGCTTCCATATTAGTACTTGTATTAAAATCCGAGTTCGTATTCAGACTAGTATTAGAATTCGAATTCGTAAGGTAATTAGCAATTAATACAGGATTGGAGATTGAGGAATTTGATTTTGATTTAGAACTTAAATTTATCTCCGAATTTGATTTTGATTTAGAGTTTGATTTAGGGTTTGATTTAGAGTTTGATTTAGAGTTTGATTTAGAGTTCGATTCCGAAACCGAATTCGCATCCGAATTTGATTTCGTTTTATTTTTTGAATCCATTTCATAATTCAATTTTGACTGTTTTTGGAAATCTAAATTCTTTTCCGAATTTGTTTTTCCTTTTGAACCCATTTCAGAGTCCGCTTTTGACTGTTTTTGAAAATTTCTCAATTTGATGGCTCCTTTGTTCCTGAATTTCAGGTGCGTCCTCAAAGTTTCCAGCTGCGTCATTTACAGCTTTTAAACAGCGCACTTATGCTCGTTCATTATTTTCTACGAACGAAATTTCTTGTGCTCCGTCTACTAGATTTGTGTTTAGATAGTCTGTTTTGGCTCCTCGTTGGGCAAAGAAAGCGCTGCCTAATAATCCCTTTTCTTTAATCGGAAAATTATATTCCACAATATGAAATTCTATTAAGAAATTTGGGAATTGTATATTTATTTTACCAAGCGTAAATATGCTGTTATTTGTGATCCCTTGTAATTCTAGAATTTCGTTTTGATTTATTGTTACATTGTTACCTAAATTATTTATTTTTAATAAATTTGGCCCTGCGCCTGAGTCGAGGAGTAACAACCTTTGTTTATTATTCATTGGATTTTTTAAAGGGATTATTGGTGATTTAATATTTTTACTTAAGTGAACATTTCTTTTGATGATGATTGCTACGCATACTCACTTTTTGGGCGTGATCCATAAGTGGTCTCCCCTCTTACGCCTTGTAGACGGAGACTTTGTCCGTTTCCCGCTTGCTGATCTCGCATTTGGTTAGTAAATTTTCTTTTTCTACATTCTTCTAGTATATGCCCTTCCTTTTGACAATATTTGCATATTACCGGTTCGAATTTTGGTTTTTCGTTTTGAGTTCCGTAGCGCGGCCATTGAGTCGGCCGCTGCGCGTCTCTAAGGCTCCGCCCATGCGCCTCTACGTTGGCCTTGCTCGTTCGCGTTGCCAGCATACTCCCTTATTCTCCAGCTTTTGAGTGCTATATGGCCCTGCTTTGTACATATTTAACACACTACTTTCAGTGTTTTATCTACGAAATGGACTTTAGCGGTTTAGTGAGTTACCCTTGATGAGGTAGAGTGTATGGCAGTTGGTACGGCAGTGACCTTCCTTGTCAGTTGTTGGTACCGCAGTTGAGATGTGGCGTTGCGTCTTCCAGTTAGTTCCGCAAGACGCGACAATAGCCATGCTCGTTGCAGCAGCAACTGGAATTTAGCACAAACTACATATACTACTATATACAAAATAGATACAGTGACCATTGTAATTATTAAATTTATTTCTTTTTAGGATTTCTTTATCTATCTCTTTTGCTTGTTTATGCCTTACGTATAAAATGCATACCTAGTCGCATATATAGAATATATAGAAGTGAAACTTTTAATTATTCGAATAAAAATTTAAAGATTTACTATTTTACTTGTTCACTGTTTCTTTTATAACTTTAAGACGAAATTAAATTTCGACAAACGGGGAACGGGACTTTGTTCTATGAGAAATTTGCTATCTGGATAAATAATAAAAAAAATTGATTTTTTGAAAATTTGTAGGTGTATACCCCCCTTAAATAATTTTTATAAATTTTACACACACATATACACACATACAGAATATCACTGAAATATATACGCTAAAATATAGGTATATTTCATAATTGAAAGGGTAATTCTGCAGACATTTACTCTATATAAAAGTACTTGTGCTGACACGATAAAAAAAAATTTTATTTCTTAAAATTTTTATGTTTACGGTAACAGAAGTGAGCGCCGCAGGCAAACAGCGTTTAAAATCGGGGGTTGTGGGGTTTTAGTCTATTTTACAATTATAATTAATTTTATAAAAATTCTACATAAGTATCTATATAGTTTCTTTTATGGCGCTCGGTCGCAAAAAAATAGTCATTACTTGATCCAAAAGAACACACATACAGTCAGTTAAGTAAGAGCGTGTACAGCATTACTCGTAGTTGGTAACTGATACAAACCTAAATCTTTTTTTAAAATGTAGAGGGAACCTCTGCCTTTGGCGCAATTGTATTAGTATCGAGTCCAATCACCACCAACGTCAATAATCGCTTGGCATCTGCGAGGCAAACTTTCTACCATATTTTCGGCGTATTCGAACGAAAGTGCTTTCCAAATGTGTCGAATTTCTCGAGAGAGCTGCTGTTAAGTAAAGACACGTTTTCTTCGAAGCTTCTGCTTAATGTAGGCCCAGACGTTTTCAATGGGATTAGCACCAGGCGTTTGCGATTGGGTGCGTGCAGAGGAACACTGCCTCGAAGCGTTTCGCGTACGTAGCACTCATTGCAGTTCACGTGCTTCTCTAACAAAAAATCAACATCGAATGGAATTTTCTCATCAAAGCGCCAAAGGCAGAGTTCCATCTAGATTTTAAAAAAAGATTTAGGTTTGTATCATTTACCGACTGCGAGTAATGCTGTACACGCTCTTGTTTAACTGACTATATATTTGTACATTTAAATTTGTGATTAATTAAGTCTGATTTTAACTATCTCTTTAACGAGTTCTACTCTGGAAATAATTGAATAATCCATTCAAATGAAATTTCAGTTATGTTTTTATAAAAATTAATTATTAAACCGTACAAAAACCATTTGTTAAAATTTACTTGAAATTTGTTGAATTAATAGTTTTATGTAAAGATTTACAGAAATATTTAATAACATATATTATAGAAATTTTAAAGTAAAATATATATTATTTGGTCTGCACTTTTTGCAATCACGGTAACAGTAAAAATCATTAATATGTTTTTTGATAAAATTTGTATATTAATTTCTTCGAAAATTTGTATATCAATAAACTTTATATTAATTTCTTAAATTAAAAACTATGTGAATTTCCGCTTATGCCAAATCAATATGTAAATAACTACAATACTAAAAAATTATTTACTTTTGATAATATTGCAATAATAAAACATTGCAAAATTAAAAAATATATATATTAACCACTACTTACAATTTAAAAAATTCCCAAGCCACCAATCTAAATGTAATTCGTAAAAAATAAAATCATTTAATTACAAATAAAGGTTTTAAATATAATAAATATTACCCTAAATACTATAATTAATTATTTTTTCTTTACAGTATTAATGTACTAAAGCTACATAGATTCCCTATTTTTACCTACTTTTTACAATTAACGAAGTATAATAAAGATTGCACATTTTCTTTAAGAAAAAATAATAAGTACATTTAATTTAATAATTAAAATAGTCGCTTGTTTTTATTAACGAATCATTATTCAGAGAGTTTTTAAGCCTGAGCAGAAAGCTTTAAGGGTCAGCTTTAATTGTATTTGGGCCCAGTGGTGACCGATTTTTTGTCACGAGGAGGGGGGGGGGCGGAACAAGCACATATATTCACCTCCGCTGCTGATCTTCGAGTTATTGCCGATGCCTACTATGGAGGGGATGAGTGCTCTGCTACTTACAATCATATTGAGGAGAAAGAGTAAAAGATACTAGCGGGGTAAACGAGAGAGGATTGAGAATAGACTTTCTCAATTTCTTCGCAATAATCCATCTTATCATAACGTTAATGATGGTACTGTTGGCTTGTACACTCGTGATAATTTTAAAGTTAAAATTTTTACTATTTCCAACAGCATTAAGCTTGATAGGTCGCATATCCTAGAGCATGTAATGTGCGAAGTACAAAGAGACGGCTTACCACTGGTAATGGTGATCTATCGATCTCCTGGAGTTGCACTTTATAGCCATCCAGACTTTTTAGGCTATTTGCGAATGAGAACAGTTTGCTGCTTTTTCGGAGTAGGCACAGCATTGTTGACGTGACCATTGATTTACACGTATAATCTCCGTTAAAAAAAACTCTTAATTTCAGGAATTACTATCAAATTAATTTCAATCAACTCAATAAATTTATGGGCTGCTGTCACTGATCGCAGCTGGACACATTTACCTTAAAATCTGACTGACTTAGATAGGGCATTTGACGGTCATAGCTCCAATGTAATGGAAATCATCAATTTATCTGCACCTGTTTTCAAAGTTTTTACTGTGATAACTAAAAAAAGAAAAACTCCATGGATTGATTGACGCTTGAAAAGACGAGCAGAATGATAAAGTCGTAGACTTAAGCGTAGTTGTAAATGCTGTACTGTTTAATAAGTATCACTCTTATTCTCTTTAAAGCCTTAAGGTGATGAGTATAGACCTATAAAACTTTGTAAACTTTGTTAAAGAAATAAAATAGAATTATGAGGCATACAGTGACTCGGTTGGCAGAGCGATTGATTTGTAATCTAAAGCACCCGGGTTCGAGTCCAAACTGCGGCCGACAGATACAAGCACCTCTTTGAAATATTACATATACTTTGTTTACGAACACATCGTAGACCTGCGGGGTTGAAGGTTTGTCAAAACTATACCTTCCTCTTTAGGCTTTTAAAAAAATCGTCGCTTATCAAAATATTATGAATTTATATACTATAACTTAATATTCATAAGATTTTGATCAGCGGCAATATTTTGACTACAATTTCAAAGCCTAAAGAGAAAGGTATAGCTTCTACACGCCTTCGAAACCTCACAAAAATGAATTACTTAAAATTGCGTCTCTGTGGTTCTACGATGATCAATTTAATCTTTCACTATTCAAAAAAAAAATTTTTAATGCAGATTTCAAACTGATCATAATATTAATGCAGAAGAAAAATCAATTTAATAAGGTACAATCTACCTTAAATCCAATCAGTTACTACACTAAATTAGATTGACAGTGTATACCGAATTTCATAAAAGAACAATGTAGGGTTCGAAAGATATAACGAAATAAAATTTGAAATAAATATACTGTAACGGGGCTATTTCTACTGTGTGCAGTACCGGTGCACTGTACACTACTACCTTTCCTGCACGTTGCAGCGGGAAAATCTCCACGGGATTTTTCCCGCTGATCAGGTTAAACAGCTGCTGCACAAACGCGAGACTCTCTTGACGAGTCTCGCTTTCCGTTCCTCGGACTTTTCCTATCGGGAGCACCGTGCTGTGCTCACGATGCCAGCTACTCAGTTTATGCACAGTGGAAACGCTTTTCCACTGTGCCCGCGGAGGCAGCGGTAATCGCGAGAATAATAGGGAAAATCTACTTAAATAACGAATGCGAGAATTTATTCTAACAAGATATATTCTGTAAAAGATTTACAAACAAGAAATCTTAAATTACTCGCGATCCGAGAAGGCAATTTCCTCGCGCGCGAAATGGACACGCACACACATAAGCGGATTGCCGTTTGCGATCCGCCGCTAGAGTACCCAAGGTACTTACTCTAATGCAGCGCTGCACCTATTGCTCGCTCGTTATGCTCCTTCGTATAGTTGCACTAGCCTGCAGGTCGTTATAATGTGAATTCGTTATAATGCACACTCATCCGCATGCAAATGCATGTAGACAGTTTTGAAAAATACATGTTTCCGACTATTACATTGATTATTAAATTATTTAAACTTACTGGTTTTACTCTGCTTTACCTATGATGCAACTTATATTATCATTTACTTCCTTTTTCATTTATATTAAAAATGTATATTCTACTACAAAAACGATGTTTTAATAATTACGTTATATATTTAATTTTTTATATTTACCCTGTATATTTGTTATGTTCTAGGGTACCGTCAGCTATTACATATGGAAGTGGCGCCGGATTAGGATTGCTATATTTTACTGATTGGAAACTGGTTCTGCAATATGTTCCGTACTATCGAGGAAAATTTCAAACCTAAAAATACAAATACAAAATTATAGTTTATGTACGAATAATGTAATTCTTAGCTAAGTGCTAATTTAAAACCACACCTTATTTTCTAAGAAGATTGTACGAAAATTATTCACAATGCCATTACAAAAATTTAAAATGTGATGTAATAAAACGTATTATTTTATTGAAATTTATTTCTCATTTTTACAAAGCAACATACGATGATAGCATTTTTGGCGCCAGAATAATATAAAGTGTTACTACTTGACTGCTCCACCAATCATTAGTGAATGATTTACTTTATTCCCGCCTAACTGTAAAGGCCGAGATGGGATTCAAACCTCGGTACCAAAAATTACCAGGCAATAAGGCGCTAACTATGCTAACGAATCATTTAACCCTTTAACGCTCAGATGTGCACAATTTTTACATTCATTTCAACCTCCTGCCATTTACAGAAAAAGGGGGGACAACGATCTAAAATTTCATACACTACTGTTTTTTTGGTCGGTCTTTCGATTGGCATAGTCAGAAATTCGAAAAAATGACTCTAAACCCTTTATTTTTTTAAAATACTCAAAAAAACGCTATTTTGGAATACAAATATTTTGAAATCATGAAAAAAAATTTTCCGTAATATTTGAACATCGATTGCACTTTTTTGCAGTATTTTGAATTATTGTCATTGCATTTTCCTTATAAAAAAATTCATAAAGTTGAAAATTTCCAGATTTTTTAACTTTTTTTCGTGAAAAACACGACATATTTTTTGCAGGAGTATTTTAACAAAAAATCGGTATCACCATTCGAAAGAACAGCTCAAAATACGTCGGATATGATTTTTCAAATTTTTTCAAACCTTTTTTTTAGTTGAAAAAAAGCCTTGAAAAAGTTGTTGAAAATTCGGGGTCTTGGTCGTTAATGGGTTAAACAGAACTCGTTGAAGCTGTCTTGATTCATACCACACTTTAAATCCTGTAAGGTTAAGCTGCTTCTTTTTAGAATAAATATAGTTTGATTAGAGTTTTCTTTCCGTTCCCAGTAAAACCCGATGTAGTATCACAACCAATAAAACAATTCTCAAATGCTACATATCGTCGATATAATTTACTATTAAAACTATTTCAAGAGCGGTAAGAATCTTTTACAGTATCTGTACCTAGCTTAACCCATTAAGCCACACGGACATTAAACCGTCGGTTGGTTTTTTGATTAGGAAATATTGAAATGTTATAACATCAATAAGAGGTTAATATTTCCTTATGTAGAAAGACCTGCTATTTCAGAATCCGAGGTCAGATTATCAAAATTTTCCGAAGAAAATTTAATATGGCCGTCCAAAGCTGAGCAAAGTTACAGCATCGACTATAGAATTTTTATCAACTATTTATTTATTTAAATCTAAAAATACCATTTTGAGACAAGTTGAAATGCTGAAATTTGATAAAATACTTAAGTACTTGAGTAACGATACATATTCGATGTTTTTGAGGTCGCTGAAATAAAATTTTATGTTAGATTCTGATTTTCTTCAACAGGAAATTCAATATGGTGTGACGGACTGTCATCACCGAAGACCGAAGAGAAGAGCGAAGAATGTTTGTATTAACAATTATTTTTAAATTAAAATTTTAACAAATTGTAATGTATATGCAATATATGCATATATATAGATGTATGTATATGAGCGTATATTGTAATTACAAAAGTTATATACTAAAAAATATTCTAAATATGAAGTGATGAGGTAAAGATGAAGTCGAAACTGAACTGAGATAAGAATGCAGCGCGCGACTGATGACACAGTATCCGAGTGCGATTAACACGTGCATCTCTGAGACCGGTGAGCATTGGACGTTTTCACCGATAAGCTGCATTTTTATGCTGGTTCAAGTCGAGATGACTACAACACTTGCAAGCAGGAATATGATGAGACGGCAGCCAAATAAAACTGACGTTTGTACGCGCGACGCACTCTTCTAGCCCTTAACTCTCTGTCTCTGACTCGTAAACACGCGAGAGATATTTGTAACCAGCTATGACATTCAACTTCGATAAATAAATAAAACAGTTATTTCTTGTCATTCATTTCCAACTCTTACCGCCCTTCGTTCGGAGTTTTGTTTGTCAATTGTAGAACTAGGGAGAGTTCTTGCCCAAACCAAAATATTCGAGAGGATATTTGGATTATGCCAAATCACGGATAAGAAGAATTCGGGAGAATTCTTCTAATCTTGAAGCTTTGAATCCGGGAGGACGCACAATTATAACCAAAAAACCAAATAAATAAATATCTGAGTGGCGGAGCAGCGGCTCAATCGAACCTTAGCGCCACGCAGCCAACACAAATAACGAATAAATCAAGGTAAGCAACAAACTAACAGTTGAGAGATCGCTGTAAGCATAGCCATGCACACGCGCGCCATCTGGCATATACCTATGGTAAGGGTATCGGATCCTCAAGTGAGTTAGTACGACTCGGCCCTTGCTACTAAGCGGATCACAACGCCTTACCTCTCAATATTAACTTACACTATTTAGTTTGATTTACCCTCGCCCATTACCTCAACACTAACCAATCATAAGGTGAAAAATAATAAGAAACGATTCCCACAAATCTACCTCGTGTAAACTTTCGTACGAAGTGACCGGACGTAACAATGGCAACCATGAAAATTCGGAAAATAGTCATTTTCCAAAAATACAAGTAGGTATCCGGCTCTGTTTTCGCTATATGAGCTCTAGACATAGATGTTATAAATTTTATATAGAAGCACCTAAATTTAACTTCAACGTCGATTTTAATTCAGCAAAATATTGTTATCGACATCATAAAAAATTATGACATTCTTATATTTCGAATCAAGAAATTAGTAATACATATTTTTTTTAAATATCAACAATTATTTTGAAGTTTGTAGTTTTTAAAGACTTTCAAAAATCATTGAAATATATAATCAAGTTTAAATTTTTTCTACGAAGTTTGACATCTAATTAGTTTTAAGTTGTATGAATCTTACAAAGTAATAAGACTGAGTTCTGAAAATTCTAATGACATTTATTTCATTATAACTAGAAGAAACTGTATTAACAAAACTTCATTCTTGTTCAAATATTGTGTGAATATTTCTCATTATATTATGTCTAAGGGAAAATCGGACGTTAATGAGGTTGTAGATTCATATTGTGATGATAATAATTCGGAATCTGATGATGAAGAATATGATGTTATATTTACGCCACGAAATTATAATAGTGCTGTTGATGAATTGCATAGCGGCACAGATAAAGATGGTATAGTTGAAGTCAATGAACAAGATTATTTGGGGCAAAGAAATTCGCAGAGTAATAAAAAATCAACCTCGATAAAGAACATGAATAACTACATAAATTTTGTTTCTTGACGCAATAAAAGACTAAGTGTCCGGTAAAAGTCCTATTGAAGTGTTTGAATTATTATTTGCGACAAAATAAAAAACCATGTAAAGACAAACACGATACACTATAATGTGTCGGATTCTCTTTAATTAGAAAATAAATTCTACCGCGTTACCGGCGGAACACTGAAATACCAACTGGGAAAGACACGCGAGAGGATAACCAGGAAAGGGAAGTAAAACACGTGCTGTAAAAAATAAGAAATTTCAATTAACTAATTAATTATATAATTTTAATAAATTAAGTCAGTAAAGTGATAAATTAACGTAACGGGATTAAAGGGTTTAATTATAGTTTTCTCATTATTTCAGGTATGAGTGAAACATGTAAATATTGTAAATAACTTATACATAATATTAATAAATCTCATTATTTCAGAGCAAACTCAATTGAACTTATATTACCATAAAAAAATTTAGAAAAAACTTATTACAAAACTATAATTTTGCTGTCACTACAAAAAGGTAAATGGAAAAACTTAAATTTACATTTAAAATAAGACGATCATCGGATGGGAAATCGAACATCCTATGCCTAACCTCAATAACCACATCAGAAGAGAAGATTTTCTCTCTGCCAGATGACTTTCAACCAATAAGCCTACACAAACAATTAATGGAAACACAAGCTTATGACAGAATAAAAAGCAGTATAAAAAAAGGAACCAGTTGAGAAGCATCTGGATAACTTTAACAGAAGAACTAAAGAAAACATAGTTGGACCATGATGAAAATTTAATATTTCAAGAAATTTTTCTAGAAGAAACAATTGTGAAAAATGAAAAGGAAACAAGTACACAATCTTCAAACTTTTGGTAGTAAAGGTTGGTCTCCAATCTGGTATGCACACAGTTTCAAATATCAAACTGGCTCTTTACTGGAATATGACATTAAGAAAGAAAAATTACTACTACAAGTAAGAAAAAGCATAGACACAAACACTCTAATAGATTTAATAGCCATTGGTCTTCCAAACAATGTAACGGATAAAATAGACAGAGAATAACTAGGCGAAACTCAGGATCTGTATAATGAGATAAGCAAATTAGAACATTTAGTAAAAAGCCAAGCTAAGAAAAGAAATAATAATTCTGTAAACAGATCTAAACAAATGGAAGAAAAGAAAGCATGCAAAATTTGTGAAAATGCTGGAAAAGGAAAACACTTCCACTCTGAGAACAACTGCTGGTTTAAGGATAAAGACGGAAGCAAAGACCAACCAAGAAAAATAAATAATAACTCAATCTTGGATATAGAGCTGAACAATGAAGATCCAAAAAACTTACAACCCTACCATTGTACCATTGTGAATTGTATTCAAAATAAAACTGAATAATATATTAGATGTTACAGCATTGTATGATCTTGGCTCAAATATATCTTTAATAAACGCAAGAATACTGAAAATAAAACAGGATAAAATGCTACAAAACCATAGGGTAAATATAAACACAATTAATGGTCATTCCAAAACTAAAGGTAAAGTTACTTTAAAATTAAAAATTCTTAATATTGAAAAAGAAATGACTGTTTTCATAATAGACAATAAAAAATTCACATACGATTTTCTGGCTGGCTTAGATTTTTGCAAAGAATTTAACATAACCCACAATGAAAATTTAGAAATAATACAAAATATCAAAATTGATAAAATTCCCACGTAAAAATGATTTGTATTGGAAACATTTTGCCAACATATTGGATATTGCTATTGGCAAAATTTTGGTTTCATATTGGCAACATATTGCAGCCTGGTATTCCCAACATAAGATTGGTAACGCGTCTCCAATAGGTTTTCCAATATATTGGCAATATATTGTTAAATTACTTTATATTATGTAAATTACTGTAACGGGGCTGATTTTCTCTCAGTGTGCAGTAATCCTGTACTGCACACTCTTATCTGCTGCACGTTGCAGTGGGAAAATCCTGTGATTCGTCCCACTATTCGGGATCAATCAGCTACCGTTGACAAATGCGAGACTCTCTTGATGAGTCTCGCTTTCCGGTGCTCGGACCAAAGATACTCGTGAGCTCCGTGCAAGGCTCACGAGTCCAGCTTGCTCAGAAAATGCACAGTAGATCCGCTATCTACTGTGCCCGCGGAGGCGGCGGTAATCGCGGAATATTATGGAAAATAAGTATACCTCGTGAATAATAAATACGTGAATCTAATACACAGAATATATTCTATAATAAAATTGGATACAAGAAGATTCGCGAACCGAGAAGGCAACCAGTGCTGCCAGGCTGCAGTCCAGTGCAATTATATGGACTGTGGTGGCAGGCTACACACAAGACACACACACCAATACACCAATAGCGGTTTTCTTTCTTTCGCGCGTCTCGTAGCTTTCGCGGCGGAAATAGATCTGAGGCTCGATGATCCCCCTCTATCGCGCGCTAATTATCGCTATCTCTCTCGCGCGACACTTACCGACGCTCTCTCTCGCTCATCATCCTCGATGCCTGAGCGCCGTCGGATCAAGCATACAATCGAATTAACGATCGAATATCAAATTCAATCGCAAATTCGTTATACCCCTCTTCCAGACGCTCGATACCCTATGCTCGCAGACGACGTGAGGATAGGAAAGGATCCTACTTGGATGGAGATACCGGAACAATAACTGACCCAAACTCCTTTTATACTCAAAAATAGAAAAAAAATAGAAAATATATTAACGAAAGGGGCACCGACTGCTACATCCTATTTATACAGTCGGTGCTCCGCAATATTCGCTCCTGCGCCAGCCGCCACTCTTCAACCTCCTCCTGTTGTTTGGCTCGACGGAGCGCCTCCTCTGCTCTAATTCGGCTCTGCCGAGCGCGGTCCAGACGAGCCACTTCCTCTCGGGCTCTATTCTCCTCGGCCTCCTTCCGTAGCCGCCGATCCTTACGGACCCCGAACACTGCGCGGAGTTCAACCCTTCGGGCCTCTACTAGAGGTATCCAACTCTTCATACGGTGGCCTCCGGAGTATCCGTGACGCTCTATAAAAGCGTCCAACTCTCCGAAGGCCTCCTCCTCCAGACGACTGCTGGCGCGGGATGCCTCCCGCGCCTGCTCCAGCAACCGCTCGATGCGCTGCGCTTCCAGCTCCTGCAGGGGTGGGCCCCTATTATCCTTCTTCACCACACCCTCCTCCTCAGGCTCCATCCTCATTAGCCCAGGGCTCTCCACTGACGAGTCTGGGCTAAACTTTTCTTGTTTGGCACAGGGGCTCATGCCCTGTGCCAATTCTTCCTCCCTTGGAGTGGACGGCAATTGTGGTGCCGGGCTCCCTTCATGAGCCACGGCACCCTCTTCTTTCTTAGCGGCACAAGGCTTCTTGCCCTGCCCGAATCAGCCCGAATCTGCCTCCGTTACAGCCGGTGGTCCGGTAGTGTATGGGCGGCGCAACCCTGTGCTCGCCCTCTGCATCATCATAGGGACCATCTCCCGGTCTGCCTCAGTGATTGAGACCGAGGGAGTTTCTCCCTCGGCCTCAACGGCCAAACTTTCAAAGAATTGTGCGCACATGCGCAGAAACATGTCTTTATCCATCCTGAAAACAAACAAAGGGGAAGATGAGAGGGATTTACGAGCGATTGGCTCGTGTTCGACGCGGAGAGAGATTCGATGGATCTACCAAGACGACACGCTTTCGCCAGCCCTTTGGTCGACCGGGCTTTCGCATCGCAACCCTAACAGTTTTCGCAGCCTTCTCGGTACGTAATTTCGCTCGCTTAACAGTTTTCGCGGCCTTCCGGGGCCTTCCACGGGGCCGCGATGTTTAAGGCTCAGGGTCAGCCGTTACATCTCCCGTTGAAGTGTTGCTGACCTGTGCGTGCGCTGCGCTCGCTCGTGGCGGGTCGCCTAACGCCATCTCAACGCTCGCATCCAACGTAGGTCTAGTCTCGACGTCATCATCTTCGGTCAAATCCACTTGACTCTCCTCCACGACATACCTCTTAATTTGTTCGGCGTGGACGGGTTTAATCAGCTGGCCATCCATATCTTTAAGCTCATATGTATTAGAACCTAGCTGGGCCGTTATCTCATACGGACCAGCAAATTTAGGAGAAAGCTTCGCGCTCAGCCCCTGAGCTGCTGAAGAAAGAATCTTATTCTTCTTCCATACTTTGTCTCCAACTGCAAAGTCAGTTGGCCTCCGACGTGCGTCATAATAGGCGGCCTGTCGGTCATGTGAAGCATCCGACTTACGACTCGCACTATCACGCAATGTAACGAGCTCTTGGATTTTCCTTTTCCATCTATCCAGAGCTTCGTCTTGCTCTTTATCCAGAGCAACCAATTCCTGATTTCTTCGAATTGTTGAAGGAGGCAATGGCTGCCTACCATAGTTCAGTAGGGCTGGACTGGCGCCTACCGAACTACGCACCGCCGTGTTGAAAGCAAAGACAAGCTCTGGCAAATTCTCATCCCAAGTACAATGATTCTCTTCGATAAATGCCACTATCACCGTCTTTATGGAACGATTAACTCGTTCCACTGGATTTGCTTTGGGATGATAAGGTGGCACCGTAGTATGGTGCACCTTCCTCTCTCTCAGAAAGCTATCAATGGCACGGTTTTAAATTCAGTGCCAATGTCCGAGACGAAAACTTCAGGAGCTCCGTATCTCATAAAGTCACACTCATTGAGCTCCTTGACGACGGTTTTTGCGTTGGCCTTGCGAATGGGGATTACCTCTACCCATCGCGTGAATAAATCTTGAAAAATTAAGATATATTCGTAATTTTTCATAGATTTCGGCAAAGAATCCGTAATATCACCTGCAACCACTTGCCACGGTTTAGTGATAGTCCTTCGCCCCATTAATCCAGCCGGTGCACGTTGTTCGACCTTACACT
>UELU01138360.1:0-14962 GCA_900490025.1 Megastigmus dorsalis | reverse complement strand
AAATTAATATAAGTAGTATTTTACTTTTGATTTGGTATAAAACTGGTTTTGAGGCATACAAATTTGTATTTTCTTTAAAATTCGGGTGACCACAATTACCCACTGACCCTCATTACCCCGGTCTATCCTATATCTTTATAATTGTAAAGTAAAAGTGACATAAATTAATAGAAATGGTCAAAATTTTTTTGAGGTTAAAAAGCAAATTTAAAGTAGGTATATAATAGGAAGGCTCATCTCCGCCCTGCGGTTCTCATACTTGTCATCGGGGGCGCTGCCGCACCCCTTGATAGTAAGATTTTGTCAGAATCGTGCGCGCGTATAACGAGTATAAAGTATTACTTTACTGATATCATAATAGGTAAGAATCAGTGGTCGGTTTATTACGCAGTGTCGAATTTTTTACGTTACGTACGTAATTAATGTAATTAACGTAAAAAAGCGTAAATAATGTAATTTATGTAGAAAACTAAATGTACATCATTCTAGGCGCGAAAATACATCTTCGGAGTATTATAAATGCTGTCAAAGCTTCTATTTGTCGTAGTAATGCAAATTAGATAAACAATTTCTTATCAGTTTCAATTTCTTATTCAAAAATTTATTACGCGTAATACATGTAATATATTACGGCACGTAATTTACGTACCCGTCACTGGTAAGAATAAACGTGTAATAAATAACTATTCACTATTGGCGATGAAAACATTCACCGGAGCGTTGCGATGCAAAACAAATATGGCCGACATGGGAAGGCAATTTCTACTTGTGTTATATGGGTAATGCAAGAAAAATTTAAAATTAATAATATTGAAGAGCAATAATAATGTTAACTGTATGTCTCGATACACTCTGTGACTTTGCGAAGGCTACACCATCATCTCAGTCAAAACTACATTGTTTCACTTTTTAATTATAGTATTCACAGTCTTTTATAATATTAACATTTTATCTTACAACTTTATACTTTATTTATTTCTTTTTTTTATTAAAAACTGCTCGACTCCCATATATCGCTACTGTTTACAGTCTACCCATGGCGGCCATATTTATTAGTTCGCACTGTGACCCATCGTGTCGCATGTTATTTTTATATCGCCAATAATTTTAACGTTTTACACTTTTGCACATTTTCACACACCTTTGCACACAATTATTACACAAGTAGGATAGTTGCACTATTTCATTTGAAGAATCAATTTGTTCTGGTTTACAAACGAAAAGTACTTGCGGATCATAGAAGCACCCAATTTTTCAGTTTCAAATAAGTGTAAAAGAGGATGCACATTATAATGTATGCATTTTCTGGAGTAATTGACTCCTTAAAAATGTGCATTTTTGCAACAACTATAGCTAAATTCTCATAATATTTTACTTCTAAACTTTTTTTAAGCTTAATAGTCAGTAATAAATAAGATATTTCAACCAGAATGGCATGTTCTTGGCTCGGGAAGAGACCTATAGTACCGACTTGTACTGATTCTTGTACTGAGCTGTTCGCAAAAATTAACTTATTAACATTTATTCAATGGGATAATTATTTATTATGAATAAAATCTTTTGGTCAAGACCCGCCATTTTAAATTTAATTAATACGAATAATATAGATAGTTATTTACACTTATTTATGTACAAATATTTTCACTAATTGGTTTTTGAAAGGTCTAAATTAAAATATTTCTCCATTTTTATTAAAATAAATGAGTATTATAAATGTGCAAAACTGTGTGAATGTATGCGATCTTTGTAACAATTGTAATCTCAAAATATAAGAAAAAATTAAAATTTTGTATTTTTATGCACGAAAAAAAAGCTTTGGTGTGGCAACCGAAGTAATTAGTTGGCTCGTATTTAGTCGTGAGATCCAAAGACTTTGGTCACAGCATCCAAAGTATTAGTTGTCCCGGTTTGGTTGTGGTGTCTAAAGCTTTGATTGTAGAACCATTGGTTCGCATAGCGAGATTTTCAAATATATACTATATATCTCTCCACCAAAGGTTTAGTTGCCAAAACCAAAGTCCTCCCAACCATTGACTTTGGTTGTGACAACCAAAGCTTTCGAAGGCTGATATTTGTCCATACACTTTGGTTGTGGTGACCAAAGCTTTGGATCTCACAACCAGTGTTTTTTCATTGTGAATATGTGTGAAAAAACGTGCGAAAGTGTGCGGAAATGTTCCAATACGAATCTGAAACAACACTTATATACACGTTCACACACTTTTGCACATTTTAAATTTCCACTGAGGAGGTAATAGATTTAAAATGGTTAGGTATAAAGTAGTAAGGCATTTTCTGATACAAAATAAAAATGGTTTTTGTCATGCTTTATGGTATAAAATAAAATTTCATGTACATTATCCGACTTGATTATTTTCATAGAATGGATATATTTGATATAGAAGTACATTTGTATTCTTGTATTACTCTATTTGATTATTAACACTATCGAAGTTATAGTAATCATTATATTTCGTACGCTCTTCGTCAAGGGTGTTTCGTGAATTCAACACATTTATAATTTATAAACTGAAGTATATGAAAGAAAATACTCATGGTACAATATCCCGAAATAAATCCAGATTATTTTTTTAAATATTTATAAAAATCATTTATATTTTCTATGTTAATGCCAACTTCGTATCTTGAACTTTTTTAAATTGAACTTATATCAATTTAACAATATTTTCAAAAGTCAAATTTTGAAAACGATTACAAAAGCTCACAAGTACCTTTTTAAAGGTTATTCTTAGTTGTTAACTGTAGAAATAAGTTTGAAAACTAAGAAATGCAAATTTTATAAGCTATTTACTGTTTCACCCAGTATAGTACTTTATTTCTTATAGACTAATATAATACTACTATTACCTTAAATTTAATGCAAAACTCTTTAAAAATTTATTTCTTATTTAATGTATTCTACATTTTTATAATATGAGACAATGTATGAGGTAGCTTTAGTATTATAAAATTAGATGCATGATAGATATGATGTTTTTTCTCAATTTTTAGTTTAAATTAAATTGTACTATTAAGAATATTGATTGAACATACATATTTATACTATACGAAGTACATTAATGTAATTTTTTGTTAATGAACAAATATTAATAGCCAGAAATTTTATAATTTTATAATATGAAGTTCCATAGTCTCAGAGTGGTCACAAGATATGGAAATCTGAAAAACCTGAAAAAATCAGGGACTTAAAATCAGCAGAAAAGATAGGGATTTTTTTATGGAAACCAATTTTCATTTATCAGATATAGCAATTCATTTTATTTGAAAAATTTATATTTTTAAAATATTTGAAAATACAAATAAAATAAATTTTATTTAAACCTCATAAAACCATTCGTTATTTAAATATATTTTGAAATCTTAAAAAACAAAAAACTGAAACATTCAAAACTTATTAACTGCTTATAAAAAAATACAGCTTTCAAGGTATAAAAAATGCTTATTATATATAAGTACTATCATATATAATTTTAGAAAGATTAGAGCAGTTTTATTTCCATTATTAAATACCATAGAATATGGATTTTTTCATAACGTAATTTTTTTTTCATAAATTAGTAAATCCTAATGCTTAAAAATATCTAATAATTAAGATTAAAAGAAATTCAACAGGATTAATAAAGACACTAAAAAGTTATAATTTAAATTTCAAAAAATGACATTTGTCAAACTAATACAAGAATGATGCAAGTTATTTTAAGAAAAGAGATCTCAAATTATAGGAAATTAAAAACTTTTCAAACATACATTGTAAACTTTTAGGATTACCCTTGCAAAAAAAACTAAAAAACTATAAGCATCAACAAGCTATTTGTATGGCTATAAAACAAAAAAAAAATGAAGAATCTTAAAAAGTATGTTTCAGTCCGCATCCCATATAAAAACGAATATTGGAATTTTAAAATCAGTTCCTCCACAAGATACAGAAGTATAACCACACACGCACACACATACACACGAAAAATCTTTTCTCAAAAATAGTCAATTTTTGTTCTAATATATAATGTTAAAAAAGGTTTTTTATCTATACAAGGCTGAGACAGACTCTGATATTAAAAAAACACATTAATCAAATTAAGTTCAGGCATAATGTAATGCATACAATTAAGTTGAAAATGTTAAATTTTGAAATTGTTTTATATAAATAAAATAAATGTATCTTCATGCAAGGCAATTACTAAGATTGATAAATCACTATTTTTATGTATTTATTATTTCACATATTTACAGTTCCACATTTTAGTCAGGGAAACTCACTGAAATTTGGGCTGAAAAACCTGCAAATCTGGGAATTTTTATTTAAAAATTTGGGACCACCCTGTACTAGAACAGTAGTCGAGTTTTTGCACTCTACTTCTACTTTCGCTTTTCTTATACATCGGATATATGCAAATAAAAAATCTATACTTATTATTTATTCGTTATTATTTCCCAAAGCTCTAAAACTATAGATATCTAATACAAGAGTAAAAAAATTATATTACTCTGATATTAATTTATAATCTGTATCAAAATTTGATACATTTCAATGTTTGGGTATTACATTTTAATGATGTATTTTATGAATATCAATAACATTGTTTTTATCGTTATAAAAGCACTTAGTAAAGTTCTTAATTTTATTATATTAAAAGAAATTTTATGTGTGTATTTCGTGCACGTTAATATAAATTATTTACTAGTAATTAAAGTATTTTTTAATATATAATAGTATAAGAAATTCAGCATAATTTGGAATAAAGCTATTGTTACATTGCTTAACATGCAAGTTTAAAGATTAAGAAGAAAAGTTTAAGAAAATTAATTTACTGCCTAGTATACGGTTCGTCTTTTACATGTATAACAGAATCTTTTAACTTTATACAGGAAAAGTGAATTAAAGCATAGAAAATTTTAATAAACACTTATTTGTCGTAAGAATTATTTATTATCTATAGTCAATACAAAATTAAATAAATGAGTATAAGATTAAAACATGATCCATATTAAGTGGTTAATATGATAAAATATAGTATTTTCTAAATTAAAATTAGTAACATACAATAAAACTTAACAATATAGTATTCCAGAAAATATTAGTCGTTATAAGACATTTAAAAGCTACAGAATAATTCTATATTTCATATTTCATATAAATAATAAAATTAAAATGTTTACCTTAACAGAAAGATGAATGGAAAGTGAACCATTTATCAGAAGACATAAACAAACTTCGAAATGAAGTATATGAACTGAGATACTTGGATGACCTCCTAAAACTCTTAAAAGGCGAGCTCGAAAGAATTTCTAATAGAAGTTGGCCTTTTGCAATTGGACACATAAAGCACGGAACTGAAGAGATAAACCTCGTTGTATAATTGTTATCTTAAATTCTCTGCATTTTATTTTCTTAAAAATGCAATTATAATTAATTTGAATTATTATTTTTTTGTACCTATTTTTATTATTGATTTAAAACTGCTGTTCTTCAAAGTTTTTATTTAAATTATGTTAATTTAAAATGTTTATGTATCGCGTAGTCTTAATAAAATGTTTGCTTTTTTATATGTTTATTTTAAATTAAATTAAAATGAAACTTACTAAGCTGAATATTTACTTAAAACAGTATGTCACTGGTTCAACTTGTAAAAATGTATTTTATTTAGTTATACAATATTTATATATTCAATGTACAAATATAAAATTCTTTTATGATATAAATTATGTGCCAACTTTATGTACAACACATCATATTCTAGAAATATTTATAAATAAAAGATTTGAAAACTGTTTTAAGTATATATTCAGCTTAGAATTATCATAATCTTCGAAACAATTTTTTATCCTCGATAAAATATGCAGAATCAGGTGGAAATTCTAGCACACTATCAGGAATACTTGTAACCTCATGTAACATCTGTTCGTTGCATATGCCTGCTGGTATGTTGTTGTCGGGATGGATCTTGCGGATATCCCATATTGGCCCGAAGGAATTCAGTGTGACGAAACATATCATGTGGAGAAGATAAAGTTGGCAATGTAGGAAGTGTTGGAAGTAAGCAACTCAACATGCTAGCACTGTCGGATGAATATATTCCATTATTAGGTGGAGCCATGGATGAAGGTGGACATGAAACTGAAGGAATCGAATGTGCAGGATTAGTGTTATGGCCATGATGATGACCGTGATGATCACTGGATCCCAAAGCACTTGATCCTGATAGCATGAATGAACCTAATAAAAAAATAACATATTATTTATAAATTTATCAATAAAAGTTTTACTTTTTTATTACTAAAAAGATGTAAAATGATCAAGAACAAATAATAAAAGTTCTTACTAATTTATGATAAGTTCAAAGGTTTTATTAGCATCAAAATTTGAAAATATTAAGTATTAGTTACGGGTAAGGTACAGTCTATAGTCATTACATCTATTCAAACTAATTTCAAAATTTTAGAAATTTTAATATTTAATACGGTTTATAATTAATGTTAATACTGTGAAAGATTAGTCATTCTTATTATAATTCAATTTTTTATAAGCTTTTTTATGCATTACAGCAAGTTTTTATAATAATTCGATTCTTTGAATCATCTCTATTGAATTGTCAATTCGATCCTTTGAACCGAATTCCCATTTATATTTCTTTATGCAATATAAGAAATCATTACCTGGGACACCAATATTAGATGTACTAGAACTGACCGCTGAACTCAAATTTAAAGAAGGCATTGTAGAATAATCAGTAGCATCAGACTTGTGTGCACTGTCCTTTAATGTTAAAGAAGCTCGAGAATATGGCGGTGATTTAGGTGAAAATCCTTTCTCCGATTTATCTTTTTTGCTACGAATTCCTGATGATTTACCTCCAGAACCGATTCCAAAATGCAAAAGTTCCAAATGTCTTCTTAAATTTCGCGATTGACGTATTATTGCACCGCACAGCGGACATGTTGCTGGTTGATCAGATAAAGTTCTTGATTTAGAATTCCAATCTCCTAGAATCAAAATACACGTATTCTACCTAGAGAAAACAACGATTTTTCTAAAAGATATCATTAATAAACGGAGAAATTTCAAGTTTTAGTGGTAAAATGAAAAAGAATTTTATTTATAGATTTAAAAATTATATTAAGTGTTTACGCTTTTATTTACAATGTAATTAATTATTGATACAATTTACAGTTTACTATTGTGACAGTAATTAAATAAATGATTAACTTGATAATAAATCTATAATTACTCGAGAATCGCCAAAATTATAAAATAAGACTATTTTGTAAAGCTTTAAATATGATCTAAGTAACAAATTATGAAATAGTAGAAAAATTTATAAACATAACGTTATATCATTTACAGAAGTAATATATAAATATTAAACAAATTATATAAAGAATGATAATATGAAATTCCATGGGCTCCAATCTATGTTTTCTTGATGCTTCTCTTAAAATCTAATATTACATCTAACGAATTTTCTTAAAAGCTAAGTTGGAAGATTTATATACTTAACCAAAACGCTTATTATTAACATTCGTTTCATTTTCTAAAATCCCAATTAACATAGTCGAACTTACATCTAGGCTTAAATGAGTATTTAAATGTGTCCTCAATATGATTGATTATACAATCAAACCGCACACTTTTCACTTTCAAAACGACTTAGGAGTTTGTCTTTTCGAAACACTAGTCTCGATTTGCGCCATAAATACATAGTATTTACGATATGGGCAATAAAGTATCAAATATAAATATGTGTATATATTGTGGCATAAGTACTTAGATATATAATGAAACAAGATTATCAGTCTATGCTTAAGTCGCACAAAAAATCTGTTTCCTATTTCAAAGCTGGGATAAAGTCATACTGTTACTGAATGATCTTTGACTTTATCTTCAGCTTAGTTTTCTCCTTTTTTCATCTGGCCACCGTCGGCGATGATATACTGCTGTGTGGTGAAACGACGTTAGAACCCTGCGGAGAGGGAGAGGGTAGTGGGCTGGGATTACACACAATTTGTTCGCAACTACTCCCTCCACTTTCTGTTCCACACACAACCGATTGCCCAGGATATCCAGGTATATCCACTTCTGGCTTCACTTCAATAGGCATTGAATCCGACATCATTTGATGACTTGGATTGGCGGTGAAGCGATATTTGCAAGAAGACAGCAAGTGTCTACGCAAATTTCTGGCCTGACGTAACGTTGAGCCGCACAGTGGACAAACTCCAGGACAATCGGAGGCTCCACGGATCTTCACTGATTGCGTAGATGTCGACGATGTTGAATTAGCCGGAGCTGCAGATTGCGCCGAACCACTAGCCCCTGGAGAGTATGATAAATTTTGCATGGCTCCTGGAAACTGCGGTATGTGCAGCGGAGAGTATGGTTGCATAGGCATCAAATTATGTAGATGTGGTTCGGCTTCTGGATCAGCAATCAAAGCTGATGAGTTGTGTTCAACGACCGGATGTACCAGCTGATGTTGTGGCAGAGGTGAAGTGATATGGTGGTTTGCGTGTTCCGACCGTGCTTTCGCTGTTAACAGACACAAACACAATATTACCATGCTGAGGGCTGAACTGACCTTTTCGTCAAAAGATTAGCCACGCCAATTTTCGTAACTCTACTAATAATCCAATCAATATGCAGTTCAACCCATTCGATGGTTGTGCTTGTGTCCGTACTTAAATTTATATAAATGCAAAGAGACAAATCCTACTTAAGCACATTACAGTTTTACACCGACTTATACAAATCTTGAAAAAATATGCGGACACAAAACACAAGTTTCAATGGATAATCCTAATTCATTTGTCAATTATACCAATTATCTTACCTTCATCATCAACATGACTTCCTTCGTCTCCATCTTTGTGGCTGAAATCTACAGATCTATTGTCTTCTGAATGCTCATCTAGTGACCTGGTCTCAAGACTGGAATGATAGCCTGTTCTTGGCCATTTACCACCCCCACCAGATAGCTTCCTCTTCTTCTTTCTTCGACGTTGAGGAAGATACGAATTCATGGCGTCTCTTGATACACTAGTATCGTTGACTCCAGGTATAGAAGAAATTGGGACCTCTTCTCCTTTCTAAAATAAAAAATTAGATTGCATAATTATAGTAATATAATGTATAGTATAGTAATATAATTACTTGCATACATTTTTTATCTACCTAAAATTAGATTTGAATTAAATTACAAGCCTTTAAAATTTTTTTTTAACTCTAATTACCTCTGTCAAAATAGTTGGTGGTGTTAGACCGTGTATGCTGAGGCAGTGGGCTGCCTGCAGCAACGAAGGCAACTGTGAGGGCTCCACGCTTACTTCTCCACGATAAACAAATTCCAAAATAGACTCCAAATCATCCGCTCCAATACCTGCTAGCATTACTACTGGATGCTGACATGGTGTACTCTGCAATAAAAAGAAATTCATTATAATATTTCACTGTTATCTAATTCTTTTTTGGTTTAATTTATATGATCATCGACTACACATGATACTCAAACTTTACGATTATTTGAACACACACGAGCAGACATACATGATTTTTTGTCATAATGATAGTTTTAAGATGTTAGAATAATTTGACACGAACAAATCTACCCTATCACAAATCAAACCAACCAACCAACTTAGTCCTGACAGATAAATATGGATAATTGCTATGAAGAACAGATACGACCAAGTCAATGTAGTTTTTCCCGGCAATATCAAACCTTTACATTATTTTGAAAACTTTGAATAGCATAACTATTCAAGTAGAATTTATTAATTGTGTACAAAAGACATGTGTAAGAAGATCCTATACCTTTAACAATTCTAGAAGAAATGGACTCGCTGCAGAGAGAACAATTTTATGAGCTGAGAAACTACGACCTCCAGCAGCCAGAGTAACATCGACCAGATCACCGTGTCCTCGAAGCAGTTGCACCGCAGAAGCTAGTGACGAACCAAATTCGCCCCAGGACAAACTGTACAGCTGACTAGTGCTACCCATCTGAAAAAAAGAGAGCACATGAACAAAAAATCTGGTTCGCGAAGCGTAAAAAGGTCCTCGCTTCACGTCGTCGAACGTTCAGGTGAGCACCAAAAGAAAAGTCAAAAGGACTCAAACGACTCCCAAAAAACTGTCTATCTAACCATACCCATTGTGAATAATTCTCTTCGACCCGCGACGCGCAACGCTTCGTCGTGCCCTGAGGCAGTCTAAGGGCATTAACCTTAACGAGTTTGAATGAAGAACTCGAGAGCAAGAGAGAAAACGAGTCGGAGGAAGAGGGAAAGAGATTGAGTGCGGAGAGAGGCGAGAGGCGAGAGGCGAGAGAGAGGCGAGAGAGAGAGAGAGAGAGACAGAGGAAAACCGGCAATGGAGGACGAGGTAGACGTGGGCCACAGGAGGGGGAAGAGCACAGCAATATACATATATTGCTCCGCTGCGGAACCTATACCAAGAAACTTTTCTCACAAAAAAAGTCGAAAAAGAAGCGGCACAGAGGGAGAAAGAGATAGCATGAGAGAGTGCCGTTACATACAGCTCGGTCGGTCAGTCTCTTTGCGTCGACGACAGTGAACCTCGGCGACCTATAGCTATATACATACCTACACATACACATATGCACAGACACACGCTCGCTATATTATAAACCCCGTCTCTCGCAACTCTCGCCTCGTCCCAGCCAGCCGCGCGCTCGCACGCCCTCCTACTCTTCACTAATTAGTTACCCCCACCCCAAGCCTTTGGCAGCACCAGCACCACACAACGCCTGAAAATCGTTCGCTCGCTCTCGTCGCCTCTCCTTAACTAAATATACATATATACATATATTATATATATACGTGTATGCCTCTACACACACACACACATATATATATATTATGCACGTATATATATACATATATATATATATATATTTACGCGTATACTGCAAGACACGGGAGATTGGAGTTTAGTTTAGATATATATATTTTCTCTTTGTGCAGCTCAGCGAGCGAGACTGCACATCGAGCCGCACAAAGCGAGCGTCGCTTTCTTTTCACTGCTGCTAACCTAACAAAAAAGGCTTGTATCGCTCTCTTCCTTCCACACTTCCTGCCCTCCTTCCACTCCTTTGGCCCCGCGAGCGTGACTCTCGCCCTCTCGCCCTCTCGCCTCTTCGAACGTACACACACAGACACGAAATATCTCTGCGGCAACACTGCACTGCAGCAGGAGGAATTGAGAATAAGTTGCAAGCTCACTGCCCTGCAGTGCGAAGAGACAAGTGGTACACCAGATATAGCGTCGGAGATGCGTCGCTGCGGAGGCACAGCGACGACGACGACGGCGGCGATGCAGCAGTAGCAGCAGCTCGTCGCTCGGGGCGCGCGAAACTACGTCGACGACTGCGGCGGCGGCGGCGGCGGCAGCGGCAGCGGCAGCGGCGGCGGCGGCGGTGGCGCGACACGGCAGATTCTGAACAACGATCCCGTCTGGAGGCCCGATCGAAACTTCCACGCACACACGGTCGCGTACGGTACCGCGCACTCACCTCTCGAATAGTCGCTCGGTGAAAGTCTCTCTCGAAGTAGGCTAAATCGCTCGGTCTGGCTATTCAGGCCAGGTTAAGGAGAGACATCGGTTGGAGCGGTGCCCGTGAGTGTTCCTCTTTCGGCCTCTCTCTCCGAGAGACTCTCTCATACTCTCTCATTCTCTCTCCTTCCCCGAACACCCTCTCTTTTCCCGTCTCTCTCTCTCTCTCTCTCCTCTCTCTTCTCTCTCTTCTCTCTCGCCTCTCTCCTCTCCTCTCTCGTTCGTATTATCTATATGTTATATAGCAGTATATTCTCGCGCGCACGCTAGAGAGAGAGAGAGAGAGAGAGAGAGAGAGAGAGAGAGAGAGGGAGAGCAGAGAGAGAAAGGGAGAGAGCAATAAAGAGAGAGAGGCGAGGGGCTTTGGAGGGAATTCGACGAGGAGAGTTTTTTACGCTCGTGCGACAAGGGGGCGAAGGAGAGAAGGAACGCTACAGAGCTCACGAGAGCGCGCGCGCGCAACCCGATACGACACGACGATCGAGCTTCTCTTTGCCTCTCTCTCACACTCGGGAGAGTCAAGCGACCATGCACTTTGTGTGTAACGGGAGAAAAAACGGGATTAACGGATTCGAAGACTACCTAGCAGCTCACCAGAGAGAACGAACGAAGCGAACATACGCGATTGTATCAAGCACTCACATACACATAAGAGCGTTGTACACACTCGCACTCTGGTACTCACACATGCATTTGCGCGGCAGAACAGTCGGCGGCGGAGAGACTGGTTGGAGAGAGGAGCTCTAGCTCTCTCTTTCTTTTCCCCCTGCACCGCTTGTCCCCTCCCCCGCCCCTTCACCTGCTTCGAGACCGCGCTGCTGCCACCTATCGGCAAACTCTACTGCTGAATGCTGCTTCTGTATTCTGTTTTTTATTTATGTAAATATATATAGGTATACATAATTACGAATTCATTCTGAAAAGCATACAAATATTGTGTTAGATCCTCGTCAAATGAATAAGTGAAAAATTGAAGTCCTTATTGTAATATTTCTAAATAACATTGTTTTAGAAATACAATTTTAGAAAACCTTAGAAATAGGATATTTTTAATTTGGTATGCATTATAATAATGTATCGTTATATTTAATTACCGAATGAAATTTCGGTTAGCTAGCCTTCTATACTTTCTACAAGGCTGTGATTCACAATTGTTATTTAGATTTAAACATATTACTGTATCTAAGTATATACATATCTATATGAAACACAAGCTAAGCACACGGATCTATATAGTAACGTGTGTACTCTTGTCCCTTGTATTTGTACGTTTTCGTGCGTTGAAGCTAGATCTCTGTAAAAACCTATTATATTATAAAAATATAAAACGTACTCCTCGTTATTCCTGTATTTTTGTAGGCATCTACTTCGTTAGCTTTCTGATTCGAGTATATATATCTGCTTTATGAAAATGTATAATTTTCTAGACGACAATAATTTCTACGCATCGTGAATCTATTTGTAAAATAACTATGCTATAATTCTTTTTTAGATAAATTAAAAAATCTTTTCGAGTGCTGAGAAAAGTTTAATAGTTTAATTTCTTTCAAAAAAACTATATATTTTATATACTATAATTTCAAAGGATTTTATGATGTACTCGGCAATTTTATTCGATTTGTGAAAGTTTCCTAGAAAATCCACAAGATCAATACTTATCCCGTGTGGTGCAAAAACTGAAAATAAATCTTATTAAAGTGACTCTTAACATGGAGATTCCATATTGATAAGGTTATAATAAGAGATATGTTAATTAGTTGTAAAAAAAGTTTTCTCTGAATTTTATTTAAAAAACTAGAATATATGAAGTAGAACATTATAAGTATTAGGAATTATATAAAAAATGTTAATCAGGGCTCGTGGGGCTGATACTAATAAGGATTTTGTAATTTAAAAATGCTTTAATGTGGTAAGTATATAACTATACCGCATAGTACAGTCTGTACAAAAGTGTACATCGCACTTCATATTTTAATATTTATATGATTTTGACACTATTTATTTAAATTTAGTATTTTTTTATGTATAATTAATAAATTTTATAAATGATTCATGATGTAATTTAATGATGACGTCTAATATATAGAAACAAACTTTTTATTGGATCTTACGAGCCGGATAGGATAGGCGTATCTGCAAGAGTTGAAGAGATCCCTACTTTATCATCTTCGTTGATAAAATCGGTAAATGTATTTCACATATATACATATAATGTACAGTCTGTGGACATTACATCTGTCCGAACAAAATTTAAATGAACCAAGAAGTATATCTATATATATGATAACTATAGATATATTTTTTAAGATTATATCTTCAAATGTTTTGATTTTTTTCAAATTTGTTCGGACATATGTAATGTCCACAGACTGTACTTACATAAGCCGCGCACTATGAAATTCTGCCAATACTAATATGTGTTCTGCTGTGCCGTCTGAAAGAGGGTCTTGTACAAAAGGAAAAACAATATTTTCAGCCATAATTAAAGAATTGCACTCTTGAAGTATTTAATTGTTATTTAAAAAAATCAGTATAAATAATTAATTTTTAAAATGCACAACAATATTATTAACTCTATTTTCAGGCTTTATTAATTTAATTAGAATAAGGAACAAATTTATGTACACAATAATTTTAAGCAAAAAATTTTGCCCGAAATTTTGAAATATTTATTCTTAGTCGAAAATACTACGTTTCTGCGTCCAGTTGAAAAAGATATTAATTAAATTAAATAAATAAAAAATACGTCTTTCTGGATGAAAATATCATAAAGCGCTATATATATCTTTGCGTACTAATCGTCGTATGCATAAATTTGACCATAATTACAAACTGATAGCGAGAGAGTTTAATATCTGCACATTAAAATTCTTTAGAGAGTTTCAAGACTCATTTTAATTTTTAAAACCAATTCGATCCTTAGTTCATTCACTCGATCTGCTTTGCCGAATCAATATACGTCGTTCCTTGCACTTTAATAATAATGTATTTTTCTATTTTGCCCATAAATCAGATTTTAATCATCGCTCTATACTTGATAGATGCAGTTCATTATTTACTGAAAAACTTAATAATAATATAGCCTGTTTTTTGTTATTTAGACAATTATTAAATAAATATTTATGCTAATTATTATTTATTTTTTTAATTACTTGTACAAATGTTGATTTTGAATAGCTCGAAAAAATCTTACATTCTAAAGAAGCCGAATCAAATGGTTTGTAGCAATGATACTTGCGGGTTCCGTTGATAGTTTTTGCTGTAGCAAATCGTTTTTAACCTTTTTTTCATGTTCTTCATACTCAGCTAATGTACAAAAATCAAAATCAATCAAATCTATCTATCAATGAATAATATTTTTCAAACAGTAAATAT
>UELU01138359.1:18809-40322 GCA_900490025.1 Megastigmus dorsalis | reverse complement strand
ATGTTTTCTTATTTTATTCGTAATTGTATTTTTTACTTCCAAGTTAGAAAATTGTTGTTGAATGTTTTTTTCAGTTACTTGACCAAAAAGTGCAGAAACTGAAACTCTTTCAGAGGTTTTCCAATCTCTTTTTACAAAACCTATTTTTTATTTAGTTTAAAAGCGCTTATTTCCAATAAATTAAAATGTTGCTTCCACTCCTCGTATAAATACAAGCAAATAATATCCGACTGCTTTTCCATGCTTCCCTTTCCCATCGTCCATCCCTAAACATTGTACATCTAGCTACATTTGAACATAAGCGCAGTAGAACGCACTGCACATAGCAGAAGTGTATCCACCGTACAGTCCAGTACGTTTACGACCCTATAGCCAAGACATCAATGTGTGCCAGTTCTTTCCACGCGCGCGCATTTGGTGTGTCCGCGAGAAAGTTCATCGCGGCGTTTAGCCTGATACACACACACACACACACACACACACACACACACACACATATAGATACTGCATCCCAGCGCAGACGATTCTGAATTATTCATATACGCGCGCGAGTACGGCGAGTCTGCAACTTCGTGTGCAGGAAGCGGACACTCGCGCACGCCGTTATACGACCTGCATCTGATCAATGTGTGACGCTGTCGCGTGCTATACACTTTGAATTTTATGCGCGAATTTTCGGACCCTTGAAAAATGTCGCTTGGGACTGCAGCCTCGTGTATACTTAGATATGTCTGCTAGTGGTCGGGAAAAGACGGTTTCGACGTGTGTAATTTTACGATAGACCGATAAAATTTTTAGGATGTAACTTTTTTATTAATATAAAACCGATTTTTTATTTGAATGGCTCATTTCTTAAAAAAAAAAGAAAGTATCAAAAATATGTGAAAGTATATTTACAGAAAATAAAACGAATAGATTTTTATTTTATTTTAAAATGAGGATCCAGAGATTAATAATTATCTAAGAATTAGCTATATCGAAGTAATATTATCAAAACAAGTTAAATTTTAAACATCAGAATCCAAATTTTCGGCCCTCATAGCAACGATCATTCGAAAGAATAAAAGACGAAGCAACAGCAGCTAGTAGCAGTGTAGAAAGATAATAATAATCCAAAGATACAGCCTTACAACGTCGGTCTGACCAAACCCGGCCATATCTACTGGCTCGATAAACGCGATAAAAACGCTGTGTGTGGCTTGGTAATATATAAAGTGGCGCGATTTAGCACGAGAGGAAGAGAGAGAGAGAGAGAGAGAGAGAGAGAGAAAGAGAAAGCAGACGGTAGTGGCGACCAGCGCAAGCTGTTGGTCCAATCGAGATAATCCCCCGGGGCTGAATCCCGGCGCACTGTAAAACACAGGGCGCTCGGTGGCAGTGTGAATTCAATTTATTGGGCCCGCGCACAACACTCAATGGAATCCCGTGAATTCCGACGCCGGGCTTCGCCATGGAAAGCCCCGCGCCACCCTTATTTCTCATTTGCTTTGCTCGCGATACCCGCACGCGAGTTCCCATTCATTTCTGACTTGCGCTCGGCCTACATTATATGTGTACACAGAGAAAAAAAAAACTGTATCTTGTATTAAATGAGATTCATTTAGTGCTAATGAACGTGGATGTGAATATGGCGAATTGAATATTCATTTAGTATCGATGACGTACACTTGTCAAAATGGCTTACGGTAGGACTATTTTCGAAAAACTACTGAATCCGCGAGACAATATTCATTAACTGTTTAAGATTATGTTATGTAGAGTAAGTAAATCGCAAGACATTATGTATCTCAGTGTGTGGAATTTGATCAAAATCCGGTGTACAGAATATTCATGTAGAACAAACCACAAATTAAAATCTATTCTAGACTATAGATGCTTTCAAATTCCAACTAGTTTAACCAAGAAAACATTTATAACTTTTTTAAATTTAGTCTATTTAACTTCGACGGTATGATAATTAATTATTGATGGACTCATTTCCGAACAACGATCAGAATATCTCAATATATATATATGGGCTCATAAAGCTGTAGTCTGGTAACGTCGCTGTAAAATACACGAGGAAATTACGCCGAAGCTATATAATATCGCGCTTACGCTCGCGGAGAATGTGCCTTAGATATAGTGATTCTAATCTCTCTCTTGATATTCAACTAAAACAGCTAGGGCATTTAGTTGGGACGGCAGCAGACAAAGGGACGAATTCAAATTTCGCCGATGTCGCATTCGTAATATCGGGTGCCCGACCTGTTCTGCTTTTATAGCGGAAACTCGGTTATATAGTTGAAGGACGACGCAGTGGTAGACAAGTCGACGCGGAGGTGTTTCTGAGTGATTCCGCGCCGAAATAGTTGGTTATGTATGAATTCAGCGAACCGACGACGATTTCGCTGAGTTATTAGACTTGCGGAGAATGCGGAATGGACGCAATAAAATAAATGGCCTTCGAGAAAATAGAATAAGATCCTAATTCAAATAGGTATCCGGAATATAGAAGAAATTAGTAACTTTGAAATTAATTACGCTACATGTCCCACATAATTTGCATGGTTAAAAACGAAAAACCATTATAGAATTAAAAGTTATCCAATAATGGATTCATATTTTCAATCGGTAGAAAATATCCGCGAGTTTCTTAAAAGGAATTCATAAAAGAAATCGAACGCATTTCCGAGCAAATGGCAATCACGAGCAGAACACGATTACGGAAGGGAATAACGCAACAGCTGCTCATAATTACGCGTGAGTGGGTCAAGATTAATTTGGAAATAAGTTGGCGCGCTCGCGGCTAGAGAGAAACTTTCCTTTGATGCCGCAGCGCCGAGCCCTCGGAAACTTTGGGAACTATGGTCCGTCTTGCCCCACCCCCTACCCACCCGATGGGGCGGCAATCGTATTAGCGGCCGCGTAAACGTCTAATCCAATCGGCCGACTTAATTTCGTTTCAACGAGCGAATTTACTCTCTCGGCGCCGCCGCTGAATTCTCTCTCTCTCTCTCTCTCTCTCTCTCTCTCTCTCTTTCGCTCTCGAATCAATTGAGAGCGCGATAGCGAGGTACAGGGTTCTTTTCGCAGATGCTACCTTTTTTTAGGCAGATGAGAGGAAAACGCAAGGGCAATTGTCAGGTTCACTTCTTTCGGGGAAAAATTTTTTGTTTGTTAGAAGCTAAGCATGATGTTTTTATATACGAATAAATTTTTTTAAAACATTAGCCAGTAAATAATTGATTTGAATCGGTTTCTCTAAAAAAATCAAGATGTAAACACTAAACAATTATAGATCGTTTATAGATTTCGAGAAACATTTGAAATATTAAATAAAATTGTATTAACTTTAAAAGAAATAAAAATACGCTTACGCGATCTATGAAAGTATACAAAAACGATGCCCATAAGACTGGAGTATAACAGTATCTATGGTGGCTATTTATATAATCAGTCAAAAAATTATTTAGAACATGAAAGAACATTTCTTTTGAGAAAAAATTTAAACGTTTCTATATAATATTTTACGACTATACATGTATACATTAAGTAAACGTAAAATATTTACCTTCAAGTAAAAGGGTCAATTTTTTTCAATTAAACATTTTTTCATACACTGAAAGATACGAAAAGTTTCGTAAATCCTAAATGAAATTTTATTGCAGATATAGACATTCCCATCAACTATAGTTTTGTCGAAAACCAATATTTACTTGGATTTACTTCCGGGATCTTCTTCGGCTTAATATTCTGCATACTAAAAACCAAATTGAATCGAGTCTGAATAATAATGAAGGTTATTTCTTCAGAAACAAAATATCTTATGATTGCTCAGCTGTAAGTACGAAATCTAAGACTTATAGGTACGTACCCATAAAACTGTTTGCGTTTCAATAATACTTGAGAGTTGGCGTGTGCAGTTTGTTAGTCGAAGGAATCATACGAATTATTCAAGGAGAAAAGGGTTTTTTATTCACTTTTACGCCAAGTTGTTGGGTTTATATGTACTGCATAATTTTAACAGAAACTTTGCCAAGCTTAGCTTTGGGCGAACTTAATGTTTTAGTTATATATGCTGAACTGAAAATTTCATCAACTTCCCCTTGAGAGACTTTCTCAACGGAATTTGGTTTGTCCGAAATAATGTGACTTATTCCACCCATGGAAAAAAAAACTTTAAAACTATCAAAAATGTTTCTGGTTCTATATACGAACAGATTTTAAACTTGCAATATCTCATATATAAACCCGCTAAAATTTCAACCTTTTCACCTCTGCGGCTTCATAGCCCACAAAAGTTTGCCGTAAAAGCGGATGAGCGCAGTTCAAAATAATTATGGACAAAGCGGAAAATGAAAGGAAAAAGTTCCGCTGCGTAACATTGAATTTCACTCTCGACCGAAAATTTTGACTGTAGTACCCACTAAACCTCAAAAAAATTACGTAGCGCTGTCACGTTTTAATCGAAACATTTGTGCGGCTTGCAGAGGTTCATGTTATACGTGTTGAATCGATTCGTTGCAATTCTATATACAAGCACTGCTCCACACTATAACATTAATTCGTGATAGAACAGTGAACCAAAGGTAAAAGCTTATTTTGCGTGTGGACACAAAAAATAACCAGTGCAATCATATGTAATATTTGATATTCTTTTATAACTTTTCAAACAACAGAATTAGGTTGGCCAGCGAAATGCGATAACATTGATAAATCACCGAGCATCGATGAAAGTTAACAGTTATAGGACGGAACAAATAGCTGAGATTGTAATTGGTACATTTCTGCATCGGATCAATACTAGTGAACGAGTCTATACATATGTGGATACCAATTGTAATTGCAAAATAAAAGAATTTCACGCATTAAATGACGCGATTGTTAAAACCTTTCAGCTGCAAACAAAAATGGGAATAAAAATGCACTTAGGCTGGAAATAAATACACCATCTATTTCTAATCTATTTATTTAAGCTCGAATGAACTAATTGAACTGTTATAACAAATGATTTATGAAACATAATGGGACATAGCAGTTGAATCAGCCAATTCCAGTTCGATAAACGTTATATTGAACAACGCTTACTCAATCAATTCTAAACCACTTATTTGTAAAGAAAGCTTCCATCTCAATACAGCTATGAAAGAAACAAAAACGGAACTATAAACGGAATCAATTTACTTATAGCCAAGAGCCACAACTCACGGATCTGACTTTTTCAAAGTAAAAATGAAGTTTCTTACCGGTGGGTAAGGTATGCTTTACAGTTTAAGTACTCCGCACTTTCAGCGCTCAAGAATTTTAAGCACGGAAAAAAGAAAACAATCTTGGTGAATGATCCCGAAAAGATAAGTTTTTTTTTTGTGGCAAATAAAGTTTGGTAGTAGAAGTATCATTTTAAAAGCATTACTTTTTTTCTTCGAAAAAAATTGAATTATTCTTTTTTGGCCAGGCCAAAAGGAAAAATGTTCAATAAATTATCGTTACAATCCTTGTTGTAACTTGTCCAGCTATTTTTATTATGCTTGTCTCAGAATGCCTGTTTAAATCTATAACAATCAACTATAGGTTCGGAAAAATTTGTCAGTTTACATTTTCTCGTGTACAAAACAAATATTTTGCTACCCTTTTCAGCTCATATATACCTATTTAACGTAAAATTCAATATCAAACTTTTGCCTCTCAGGTATGCAAAAGAAAATCGTGAGTAAATATATATACATATACACGCAACGAACTTCATACTGCAATAGCGATCAAAATTTCCCTTCTCGATCAACCTAATTTAGCAGACAATTTCGCATGCAGCAGCAGCAGCAGCACGGCAAACGCCATGAACGTAGACCCACATACCAGCAAGTGTAACAGGGTCGTCGAATATAAAAATATATAAAAACGAAGAGCCAGGGAGAGCAAGGCGGGTCGAGGCTTCCCCGCGGACGAAATTGCATTAGTCGCGCGCGTATCGCGTCGACAGGGCTGATCGACACGGAATCTGCATTTAGTATCGGAACCTCGCTACCTATGTGCAGACACACCCACGCACGTACGCACGCAGCAGCGTACACACAGTATATATCTTTCGCTTTCTGCTGGCGCACGCGCGCCGCGGACTGCGATTTATCTGCGATACGCATACGCGCATAGTAAATTCGTACGAACGCTAAAGGCAAATCTATCGCGGCCTCTTTGAAAGTTTAATTTCGCGCTTTGGAGGGTATATAGCTCGTCCCGGAGTTTTTTTTTCCCCCGATTCGCAAGTTCAGCGTCCAAATACGCGGGCTTTCGCGATAAAACCGAGAGTGTAAATTAGAATTTTAAACACAAGTATGAGAGTGCTTTTCGAGAATTCTTATGTAAATACAAGGTGATCATATAGGAACTCACACCATTAATCCAAAAAGAAAAAAAGCATATCTTGCATTCGGAAATTCATTTGACGGGACCATAAGACCCTTATACATAGTATAAAAACTGGCGAATTCTCTACTGAGACTGATAGCGATCCACATTTAGTGTCAGTCAGCATGGAAACTGTTCGATCGCGTCTATCACATTTTGCGCCTGAGTTTTAATTAATTACTACGATAAACAACAGCCTTGCGCTTTTTTAAAATCATTTTGGAAAGGCAAGGATGTTCTTTTAATGCTAAAATGAATTTTTTATTTTTATGCTTATCTATCGAAATTAGGTTATAATTTTCTGGAATTCATGGAGTACGCTTATTGGAAGCTGCTAAAGAACTTTAAAATCCATGTATTCCAATTGGTCGATCCTGGAATATTTATAGGCAGTTAAAAATAGCATTAACCTTTTTTAAACATTAAAATGAGTGTAACGGTGATGCCTTCCTTTTACGACCTATAAGCATCTCTGACGCATGATACATTTCGAATAGTATAAAAAAACGCATGTACTAAATAAATCCAAATATTGTTCATTTTATATGTATCTTTAGCTATTTTTTTTTTATAAACTGAAATAAATAAGTGCTTATAAACTTTCGGAATTGGAAATGATTGTTCGGATTTTTTATAAAAATACGTGTTTATCTCATTATACTCAGAGTATGTTATGTTGTTATCTACTTAACATACTTAACAAACAATACTAACTTTATAATTGTTTAATATAACTTTATATTGCACATCTGACTATAATCCATAACACAATGCAAGTCAATATTGGTATCAAAGCTTCTAAAATTGTAAAAATCACACAAACGCGCGTGTAAATCTTGGTATTTACAGGAAGGTTTAGTGAAATGTGGATTATTTTGAAAAAAAATGTTTACAGCGTTGCATTGAAGGTGACCGATTTTGTTTTACTCCGCTCCTCCAAGTATACGAAGATTTATGCTTTGTTATTTGTTCGAGAACGTTAAATTTCGCGTTTAATCCGACGCGAAATTCTCTTTATTTATCGTTACTTTTTTTTTCTTAATGCAATCAAAACTGTGTACACCGAAACACTAAAGTTCAACCAACATTCAATCAGCCGACCATTGAATCATTGATTAAATTGTCTTTACGACAATAAAAAAAAAGTGACAAACTCGAAATACGCGAATGTATGTATACGTTCCGAATCGTTATTTCTGGCGAGCACACGGTATCCTAATTAAACCGCAGATAAAACTGATCATAAATCAATACAATAGCACGTATCAGATGCACAGTCGTGGATAATAAATAAACAAGGAGTCAAAATAAACATCGATTACCTACACGCGATCGACGAATAAACAAATAAACGACCGCAGGATAAAAAATGATTGGAATGTTGTTAATCGACGTACAACTCTACATTGGACAATAAAATGATAATCCGAGATGCATGTAACGTATCGGTAGCGCAAGATCTATGTTAAGGATGTAGGTCGAAAAAAAATCTGAATTTCCCATTCGTGTCTTGTGAGCCAAAAGATCCGAAGTGTCGGAGCCTCGTCGGAAATATTAAATTTACGACTTCTATTTTTGGGAGCAGTCAAACTTCATTTTCTCTCTACCAAAGATAAAAAAAAAGAAGCAGTAAAAAATTCAATGGATTTCTCGTTATACCTTGTTTTTCTTCGGAGATTGCAGCCAATATACTAACTTGCATTTAAAATTTCAATCCGTGATCTGATTCAGTATTATTTTCTTCGAAATAATCCAAAAATATAAATTAAATCTTCGGGAGGAAGTACGCGCTGAATTAAGGTTAATTGTCATTTCAGTTCATCCTCTGTACCACGTACGTATATTCTTCAGGTTCTTTGAAAAGGATTTAGTATAGAAATGAATTTATGTAGTCTCATGAAGGTACAATATATTGTACTTTACTTCTTTTAGTAAATTTTATTCTCGAGAGCGAAAAATTTCATTTTTCGAAATTGGTACAAGGCGTAAAATGCTATTTTACCCTCTGCATCGAAAAATATTTTTGCTCGAAATTACCTTTCGTTCTACCTAAGAAGTTGCAACGAGCAGTCGTCATGGAGCTTAAATAACTATGTAAATCTATTTCATTATATGCAAATTTTCGTTTTTAATACTCGATAAATAATCTTTATAATATTTCCCATCAAAAAATCACTTTCTGCGCGACGCACTAATCGATGTTGGATAAAATAAATCGTTAGTAACATAAACCTTTTGCGGCAAGTAGGAGTACTGTGAAACTAGTTTCAGACCATATCTAAGGTTCTATTGCTGAACTGCTACACCACTGTTACAATCTACATCAGTTTTACTTGTATACAAGCATTTATTATATACGAATATTCACTTTTATATTTTAATCAAACTCAGCATAAAAAATACCAATGAAGAAAAAACGTGCGTTACAATTCTCTCCAAATTACCCTGGGAAAGAAAAGTCTAGCGTTTCCAAACTCTCGAATCCAACGAAGCATCGAGTAATTCCGTCAGCGGAACTCAGGAAAACTCGCTTTGCTGTCTAATTAACCCCGGGAAAACTTAATCCAGCCGTTTCATCCCGCCCACACGCAGCTATACAACGGCATCCGAGCTTATATATGTATATATATATATATATATATATATATACATGTATATATAGGTAACAGCTAAAAAGAAAACACTGTTCTCATCAGCGGTAAATTTGAAAAGGGAACGAAATTCGCGCGTAACGAGGACGAGCGGGCGAGAAAAGAGTTTGGTGAAAAGAAGGAAGATTATTCCGGTCTGAAGCGACGCGCGAAATTCAATGAGCGGGGGACAGTTGTTTTACGCGCGCCTGCTGCGCAATACGAGCCCGCTTTGCCCCTTTGGCTTTTTGCAACTCGGCACCGAGGCGCGCGCGTGTGAGAGGATCCGAATTGACGCTTTTCCGCGCCAGACCGAATCCCGTTTGATCTTTCAATTTGCGATTTAGCCTCGTTATTTATCTGTTTATGTTTTTTACTTTCTACCACTCCTCTTTTTTCCAGGTTGCGTATTATTCGAAAACTCTGTCATACGAACATTTGGGTAATGTCAGACTGGGATCGTTTGATTAGCATTTTGTTACGATGACTTGGTTTGTATTAGGGAAATTGGAAGAATGCAAATTTTAAAGTTTTAAGTTCAAACATTCTTTCTTCAAACGTTTTTTCAAATGAAAAAATAATTATGAATTAATTTTTTTCATATGTTAGATTTTTTTGGTATTCCAAATTGTCTATCTCTTTTAAGGAATATATAATCATTTTCTGAAGTAATATAAAAGAAAATCGATAAATGTTATTTATTATTAACCACAATTTCATAACTGAAAAGAAGAAATTTGAAAATCGGTTCAAACATTCTCGAAATACAGATGTACACACCCACACACACATACACAGACACGAAAAGTATTTTGTCAATAATAGTCAATTTCAGTTCTAATGATGTTGAGATCTTTTAAGCATTTTTAAAATTCTTTTTTCATCGATACAAAGCTTTCTCTCTGAGGAGAGCAGAATTTGAGCGGCATTAGTCTTAGTTCTCTTTAGAAGAAATGAAGTTTCCCTAATTATAATGTTGATTACTAATTAGTTAATTTCACTTCATCTACTATGGATACAACTATATTGTGTTAAAAGTTGAAAATAATCTCATGTACAAATTGGACAAATAAATGAAAGCCCTGAACAAAACGCAAAAAAAGTATTTAGAAACTTGTATTAAAAATCTGAGTAGAGAGCGACAAAGTTATTAAGACTTTATTTGTACTCGACTTGCACGCTATACTGAACTTCGTATAGCAAATATTTTGACGAACGAATCTACTACACACAATTGCATACCAAATCAGAATAATTCCTTACTCGCTGCATAAACTAGATACCCGAGAATTCAGGGTTCATGCAAATTCCTCCAGCCACAAATATTCAAATTAGAAAACGGAAGCTGAGCGCATGACCTCGTGTTTTTACATAAGTGTGGAAAATGGCAGCAGAGGAGTGATGCGAGTTTTGACCGAAATTTATCAATGCTCCCACTCGACGATGCTCTTTATTACTCAATCTGTTTTCCATCCACTACCGAGAATTCTGGGGACAGTGAAATTGCGCTGAAAAACGGAATGAAGATACTCTGATTGCAATTTACGAGGTCTTTTATTACTTTTATAACACTCCGTGTGAGAAACTCGATTTGGCGCATGCGGGAAAAATGAAGCGCGTTTCTACTGCCCTTTCGTATTTGTAATGTAAATAATACAATCATATTATTACAGCTTAAAAGTATGAACGAGTTACATCCTATTAATATTCTGATCTTGTAAATAGGATTTTTGAATTTATCGCTGGTCAAAATAGTGAGCATAGAAAAATTTTCAAGTACTCATTTTTTTATCATATGATAATATTTTATTAAAATCCTATTTCATCCACACCACTCAGTCTTTAATTCTTTAACTTCTCTTAGAATATTTTCGATATTCGTCTATCTGTACAAAGAAAATGCGTATATCTCCAATCGAAAGCACGTAAGAAAACAACAGGCGAAAACTGCAAACGGAACAACGTATTCTCCTGCATGCCCAGATCCAATTCGCCCAGATCCACACATGTGCACCAGAAGAAATGGCTCTTAAGCCGAAGGATTTTTAATCCCCCTTAATTCGTTTGCGGGGGGGGTGTAAAAGACGAGATCCTGCGAACCGAGAAGGAAGTGGAAGAGTAGAAAAAGAAGAGTAAAAAAGTTAGAAAACGCTGCTGCCACTTGGCTGAGGCACAAGCTACTTCCCTGCTACGCTTCTACTGATCTCGATTGTCTCCTAACTCGGATCTGCCCTCGCTCTGAAGCTCAGCGAGGAAAAAAAATCGATTTGGTTTGTCCAGCTGCAAAATTGACACCTGAGAAGTTCGCATGGCCAACAAAATTATGAGAATTTTAAAACGGTAGGGATAGAGCCGAATTATTAGATAATTTTTATCATCCGAGAGCACATTACGATTTTGTGAAAAAGATTTTAATCGCAACATGCTTATGAAGTAAAGCGTACTGGAAAGTTTCAAAAGTAATCATAAGCTATTTTCAAGATCGGTACCATTAATTTGATTTTTCTACTTTAAGTTTTATAAAGTAATTTCGTATACATCCTTTCGTAATCTTGGTATACAAGTTGCAATTGCATATTTGGAACTGTTAAAGATGATTCAAAAGTCAGAAGCTTACGCTGCAACTAGGCTTGAACGCCAACTAAAACTAAGCTCGTGCCGAGAATCCAACTTACGCATATAGATTATAACTTGATTCAACTTGTAATCTACTTAACTGAAGACACAGAAAAATTGTCATCGTAAGCTAATTATTATTCATGCCGCAGCCTTAATCTGCTTACCTATTTCCATCACGATCGATTGAAAGTCTATTATTCACGTCAATTAAGGGGATGCTATTACTCAATATTCACCAAAATTTGCAGTATTTTGATTCTAGTTAAAAAAAGTAAACGATTTACAGAAAATAAAAACTACATTATTACACTTCCTTGGCTGATAATCTACTATTTCGCAAAGCTTCAGCCGGATAGTTCAAGACTACTGGAAATAGAAATTCCACAAAAATTTCACGTTTTGACGGATGATTCGAAAACTTTATGGAAATGTCATTTCCAGTAATCTTTAAATATTGAGCTGAAATTTTGCAGATTATGATCCGTGAAAGTTCAATGATGTCTTTATTTTACATTATTAGAAGTATTTTTTTACTGAAATTAAAATACTGCGATGTCAGTAAAGCACGACTATCGCGTAATGCCCTTAAACATAGATAATGAACAGAAACACAAGCAAATCTAACTACAAACTAGTTTGAACTTTTAATATAAGTTATACTAATGATTAGTTATCTTCCAATCAGATAATTACTGAAGTACATAGTTGTAAAAGCAATAATTAAATGATTAAGCAATAATTAAACTTTTCAGATGAAATAAATCAGTTGTAATAACTATTATAATAATTATAATAGTTATTGACTTCTTTTATTGATATTGTCAGTTGTAACTAGATATATCAATAGTTTCTATGAAACTGTGTACAACTCCAAAAGATCGCTTGAAAAAACTCATTTGCTATTTGCAAAGGGTTTCAAGACTAGAGATTCCAGTCCAGCCGCAAGTAGCCACTGCATCGTCACATTCTCGGAAATATCTTCGGTAAACCAACAATTATCCACTGATGATAAAACAATTAAGCAGCGACTTAATCTCCACCGGAATCCAATAGGCGATTTCCAGGCGCGAGAGGGAAAGACGTCAAAGTCATTGAGCCGGTGATATAGAGAGACAGAGTCATCCAGTCTTAATTGAACAAAGCAGCAGCAGCGGCAGCAGCAGCAATGCAAGCGGAGAGGACGAGGCGTGTATACATAGTAGACTCGCGAGAAGGCCTCAAAGCCCTTTTCGCTTTGATCAGCCGTCGAGGAGGAGCCACGCCGGCAGATATTGTCCGAGACTTAACCCACTTCCAGCAGCCGAGAAGCTCTCCACTCTCCTCTCTCTCTCTCTCTCCCCCTTTCTCGCTTTCCCTCCTCGCGCTCTAATATCTCTCAATCGGCTCTCCGTAGAGAGCAGCTTCCCCAAGGATTTTCAGCAAGGGTTCGTTACCCGAAATTCATCGATTCCGTGATGGCAGTGTGTAAAAGAATTCATTTGGCACGGGTCCTCGTGTTATAAAATATGGATCGCTTTCTCGATGACGCACAATTTTAAATATTCCAGCTACAAGTTTCCATCGACCCTATAGCAACTTGACCTGATAATTTTAGTAAACATTCAATCATATGTAAGGCCATATTCTTCATCAATTTAATGAGAATTGGTGTCACTCGAAGTAAGGTGTCTATAATAGAAGTAATGACCACGGATTGGCTTTACAACAAAGGATTATTGTAACACTAATAATAAACGCTGTCAAGTCAATAACAAGACTCGGAAATGGCGTCGCTATCCCTCCACCGAAAGTCTACCGCATCTCGACGCAGGAAAAGGAGAAATTCGATAATCGCGCAAGGCGCGTATCAATCAAAGCTTCCGGGGGAGAGCCAACGAAACAATAGAAAGCCACGCGCAGGCGCAGCGACGTGTGCATTAATGAGCCGAGGGTAATTGTGCAAGAGTCGCGCGTGTGTCCCTGCAGCTCGAGTAGCAGCTGTCAATGACTTGGGCTCTGCAGTCCTCCCGCTCTCTTGCTCCCCTTTTTCCTTCTCTCTCTCTCTCTCTCTCTCTCTCCCTCTCTTACTTAGCTTTTCTTCTCCGTTGTCGCTTGTGCCAATGAACACGTGTGTGTGCGCGCGCGAGTCTGTGTTTTTTCCTTCTTCTCTTTTTCGCGCGCGCTCTCGTTCGTGCTTCAACCCTGCGCGACGCTTTTTTTCATTCCTTTCTTTTCTTTTTTTTTTCTTTTTCGGGGACGCAAACGTATGCTAAGGCAATTTTGACGAGAGATGTTTTTTTATGCCTCGCACGAAAGCTCGATTGTTTCGGAGTGCCTTACTACGCGGTCAGTTTTGGGAATTCTAAAGAATAAGTTTATGCTCTTTATTCGTATTTGATGACTTGAATATATTTTAACAACTACGATTCGCGAACTGTATACGATAATAAAATGTAAATTATCGAATGTATATGTTATTAGGGTTGATTACGATGAACGTTTTCAAAGAAGAATCAACTCTTTAAACTAAGGAAACATATGTCATTGTATTCGGAATCATCTCCTGATTTTGTATTTCTATAGACACATTATATCCACGGTGATTTACAACCTCACTTTTCCATTGATCTATTTGAAAAGTATTTCTTGGTTTGTGATTTATACTATTCTATACTCCACTTTGATTTTGGCCCGTGGCGCTCTCACTGAGCGTCGATATACCACTATACATGTATTTGTTTATGATACACAGTCATAAAGCTTACTAGAGTTCATCATTAGTGGTCAAGTTGCCTATATTCATAAGACTCGTCTTCATAATAATGAGCAAATACTACAAGAAAAATATCCTTTTCATCCAACGAAATTTGTTTTTATAAAAATATTTTGCTGTAGGTACGGTCATAGTTTCTGATTTTTTTCATTCATGATCATTTAAAAAAAATGCTATTGCACTCATTTATTACCACACTAATAAAGTCTCAAAACAAGAAGATTTATATTATAAGAGTATATAATATAATAATTAGTATTTATTTTTCTTAAGCGAATATATGATCAAGGACGTACATAAGAGTATAGTCCCTAAGTGTAAAAAGTTTATCAGCGCTTAGCAACCTTGAGAGTCAAATCGCATCGAGCTGCAGCATCAAAACAGCGGCTTTGAGGTTTTAGGAAAGGCAAAGCGCTCGCTTAGAGCCTAAGTCGCAGAAAAAGCATTCGAGCATTGTAATGGAGCTAAGGTGAAGCGGTTGTTAGTTGGCCGTGGGCCAAGACAAGCATCGCCAACCGCAGCCGCGGAGAATAATGGCAGAACTCGTGGACGAACGCGATATGAGCCGATTGCACCCAAATAAACGTACTGTCGAGACGCGCCGACTTATTGCAATTATTACGGGTTACTCTGACGTTGTTATCATCGATGATTGTCAGTTGATAGTGAGTTTCGAAGGGAGTTACAAAATTTTCGTGAATCTATATTACATTCCGTGAAGACTTACTGCCGATAAACGGTGCAATGATTTTTGCTTTTAATTTGATTGCTTTTAATGTTTTCGTAGCACTGATAAAAATATTAACTATACAACATCGAGCCATCATAAACGATCTCGTTTCTCCTCGTAGTATAAAAGTTTCACAGCACTTGCAAATACTTTTCACGAATACTTCAGATACCCTCGAATCACGCGATGCGAAGACTTTGACAAAACTTTCCGAATTTCTTACACACATTTTCCACGTGCTCGAATGAATATTGTAAATGACGCATCACGACGCGCTTGTCACTTATCCTCACTTCGCACTCGACGAAGTTTGCCGCATGCGACGGCCGGTGCTCTATATGTATACGTTCACGGCTACCGTTTTTCTTTATTTATATAGTAACTAACTATAGTTACTTTTCAATGGCAGAGTTAATTAAGGAGGATTTTTTTTCAAGCGACTGATTTCAAGGCCACGAAGCTTTGGGCGACTCAAGAATTTCATGACCAAAATTCTTGTCAAATGTCTCACCGGCTATGACGAAAAATGCTTATATAATATTTTGCTATTTCGGTCTCGATTTTGCTAGTCGAATTAATGCCTTGTAAGTGAATGAGACAGAAGTGTTCATTCAGATTTAGTGTATAATTCGTGCCAATGTTAATAATAATAGAAAAAGTTTTACATAATATTTTTAGTGAAAAATGTAATCTACTAACTTATTACATGAAACGATTTAGCTGTATAAGAATATTATTGTAGCTAAGGAAATAGAATAACGAAAATGTACTTGATGTATGTATGTCCCATTTTTCGCATAATAATTAAACGTAGTAACAACATCGAATCCAGGGATTAGTTTGGTTAATCCTATTAAATTACGTAAATAACTTTATATAATTGTAGTGGCGTAGCAATATATAATGATCGTATTCATTTATTTGTACAGTTTCTAAAAAAAACAAAATAATTTCCATTCGGAAACTTAGCACACAAAAATTTTTCACTTATTAATTGACGCTAAAGTTAGTCAAATCTAATGAACGCGATGTTTCTGTAATTTAGGTCGCACGTTCGCATGAAAACCGTAGCGGCTCCTATGAGCTTGCATTTTTATATATGCAACTTTGACCTATTTGTGAATTATACACTCAATGTTTCATACTACGCACCAGCATCAGTCATTCTTTCGGCACATAAATCACTTTCGAATAAAATTTGTACGATTCCACGATTACAAAGAGAAACGTAACACCGTAGTTGTGCGTCACAAGCTGTCTGATTTATTTGCAATAGTATTTTCAAGTTTTTCTTCAAGTTGAAATTGTAAATTGCACTTATTATTGATAAATAAGAAATTCTTTCTTTTCCAATGCTAGGTACTTATATGTATAGTAAAAGAAGAAAAAAAACTTATTAACGTAGCTCAAAACTAGAGAATAATAACATGATACTATTTGAGCTTCAAAATGATATAGTGCGAAACTGTTAGAAATTTATTCGAAACTTAACTATCTTATAGAAAAAAATTTCAAAACCAAAAAAATGATAGCACATCAAATAAGGAAAGGTGAAAGGTACCAAATGTGTCGTAAGAGCAGAAAGCTCACTTTTCGCTCCTTAAGAATCTACTCACGAGGTAAGATTATCGTCTCGATTTCAGCAAAGCAGGAGAAAACGAAAAGAGAAAGAGAGAAAAAAGAAAGAGGAAGAAAGGGCTGGCAGAAAGAGAAAAGAATACTATATACAGGGTCATCAGTGTGGCGAAAGTGCATTTATACAGGGTCAGCCGAGCAATTGGCTCTAGCGGAACCTGTTACGCGGTCGCCAGTATAAAGTAAGCCGCGCGGATTTACGACTGGGATTTGGTGCTTCGAACATTCCGCGGAAAATGAAGAGAGTGAGAGAGGAAGACAAGGGGAGAGAGAGAGGAAAAGAGAGAGAAAGAGAAGATATGCTTCCGTCAAGTGTGAGTCGCCTTTAATCATCGCCGCGCAGGAAATTTCAAAGGCATTATCCGAAGTTCCTGGATTTCTGTTGAGTCTTATATAGGGATTTTTTTCGAAATTTTGAAGTTACGTTGCCTTCTAGCATCATCCAAAAGGAAGGTCGCGCCGCAGAGCTTTTACCTTTTTATGGATCGCGAAAGTAGGTTCTTTTCAAATCTTAAATTTTATTTTATTATTGCAAAATTTTTGAAGTGAAAAACTAGAATATTTTATATCAAAGTTTAGTAATTTAGTTGAATATGCTAATAGAACTTTTCGGCACTGGTTGGATAAAGCTGGCTTTTTAGGGAAGTTTTTCGCCCAAGTGAAGCGAGGAAGAAAAGTCACATATGCTAAAAGTCAACTTACCCACCAGTTTCAAACAATTTTTTGTATTACGAAAGCCCAAAAATAATCTAACTGACTTTAATCAAATCGATGATGAAAAACCTTTAAAAATCGTATATCAGTCCCTCTGACGCCCAAACAACAAGGGAAAAAAGCAAGAAACTAGCACAAGCTAATAAATTTTCATTCTAACTGTACAGTCTTATTGAAATCTACTTGGTCTACGAACCGTACAAAGCAGCAAACAGACGAGGTCCGCACACTTTTTTCCACAGGAAAAAAAGCCCACGACGCGACGGAAACCAAACTTTCTTTTCCCCCGTCACCGCGACTTTTCGTAGCTAATGAAAATCGGCGTTCGCTGATCGATAAACCGATTACGTAAAAAGCCACGAGGAGAGCCGTGTGTGAGAGAAGAAAGAGCTTTTAACTACCAAAGCGGCATTTAACCCTTTGTTAGCGGCGCTTTAAACCTCCTTAGCGGGGACCGACTTGCACGTGTGTGAGACTCTGGGCTCGAGCGATACAATAGGGAAAAAGCTCGCCTACAACCAGAAATGCCGTTGACTTTTTAGCTCGGTCTATGAAAATTGAAACGGCTCTCGAATTTGTGTGCAATCCGGCTGATTTGCTTACAATATGCGGCACAAAAATTGATTTGTTGGCGTTTCCATTTATACTTTGGGAGCTTTTTGCAACAACTGCTTTTCGTTGTTACAGTGGAATGAAAAGGGCTTCATTACCTCTGCTTAATGTAAGGAGTTGCGAAATTACGCACGCGGTATAAATCCATTGTAAATATTTATAGTATTATCGATTCCGAACTTGGATTCTTTTTTCACAAAGAGAGTACCTTCTAAAAACCATTCCAGAATGATTTATGGGCTCATTTTTTAATTTTCCACATTTCTTGGTTTTATTGGCTATATAGTAAATTATAATCCCGTCATAAGATGTAGAATAATAGTTCATTTCAATTTTTTCAATATTTATAACCTGGTCTTTTATTTTGTATTTTATTTTGTTCGTCGTTTATTAATTTATGAAAACTCTATTAAAATTATAGTTTAATATAATAAAAATTTCAAGACTCAACATCAATGTTGCGTAAAAACTTCGTTCTTCAAATAGTTTTGAATAGCACTGGGTTAGATGAGTTCCGAGAACAATCGGCCCACTCGCGCACACACAGAAAGATTATCAACGCTAAATGGAACATAAGACAGCATAAGTTTGCAAAGTTTCACAGTTTAGGCCAAATGCGCCTGCCTCCATTGCCATCTGCCTTTATCATTTATTAGTAGGTTGTTACAATTTCAGTGGCCATAACGAGATAGATAAAGAGCAGTGCTCACTAGTGGCCGTATTCGCGCGTTAATTTCTCCCATTGAATGTAATCTTTCTAATTAAGAGTTTCCTTGATAATAAACAGCAGTCGTTCTTTTATGCTCTATAACAAAAGTAGAGGATTTTTATGATGAAAATGGCATTCTCAAAGATCCATAGAGCTGCCTTTGGTTGATAAAGTTCTACCGTTTACGAAATAGTGCACAAGCAAACTAGCCTAGATTCCAGCCCATATACAAAATCGACCTTCACCCAATAAAACACTCTTTCGCCTTTTAGCTCACCTGGTCCGTTTCAAAGTGCAATAGCCGCTACGCGATAAAACACGTACAAACTGCTCGTTAAATGCACGAGAGAGAAAAAAGCCATGTCCAAGATATTTACGACTAACTTCCCAGTATATTTAGCGATGCACTTTCATCATTGATTACCGAAAGAAAAAAGAAATAGAATAAAAGTGAGCCTCAAAGGTACGATATTTAACGAAACCCTTTATATGAAAACTCCTTTGTGCCAAGCGAAAAAAAGAGAGCGGGCTTAGCGATTATTCGCTTTTTAGATTCCGCCGATTTAAGACTTAGCCAACGAATGCGCATATAGATACAGCTTTCCGAGAGAAGCGAAGAACGAGCGCGCGACTCACCCTTTTAGACATACTTTTTCATTCTCTCTCTCTCTCTCTCTCTCTCTCTCTCGCGCTCGCTTCTAAAAGTTGCTACTGTCGTCCCTACTACTCGTGACGGCCATAATAATAATCCAGTTTGACGTGAAACAGAGCGCCTTCGTGCATTGACTTTGTTCAAGTAGGAACGAGAAAAAAACAGTTTATGCTGTGTTTCTCCAGTTGGGAGTTATTCTTTTTTTTTTCTTTAATTTTCCTTCTTTTCTCTTTTTTCGTTTCTTTCCGGCACCGTTAGAAAAAGCTTCTGAAGATTGACACGAGTGCCACTTTTAACGAGTTGTTGCCTCAAAAGCAGAATTTTAATGACGAATGCCTTGCTTGTTTGTTTTTTAGGTTATGTTTGACTTGAACACCCCGCTCGCGAATTTAAGGCTTCATTTGCAAACTGTAATTACGTCCTCTTTTTTACTTTAATTGATCCTAACTGACAGATTTGAAAAGGACGAGGATCCTTGATAAAAAATAAGATTTCACACTCGTGCGTCTTTTTTCAAAACTGACTTTTGAATTTAAAATATATGTAATTATCAAAATACTATACTATCTTGACTTCACAAATTTCTAATTGAGTAAATATGCATTTGTCAAACTTCTGGAAAAAGCTTTAATTAATTTTATTATTTAACAAAGAAATGCTTCCGTGACATTTTAAATTAAATGAAAGCCTGAAAATCGTGTCACTAACAAAATTAAAATAAAAAGCATATCCTATATGAATTTTGAAAAACAAGTGATTTATTCGAATTTGACCTATATTTGAAAATTCTGTTTACACGAGACTATGGTAAACTCAATAAATCTCCAAGTACCTAACATTATTTCCACTCTCACACAAAATATATAAAATACTTCTAGAATCCACTATTCAATGCCATCGATTGCATTTCATTCCAATAAAGAACCGAAATCAAAATCAACGTATTACCAAAACCGCACGTAGGCCAAAAATCAATACACTACCTAAAGATCTTGGAATATCAGAAAAAGTATTTCACACATGTCCTCTAGTCATTCCAATACTCATGCGTGTCAAGTCATTCGACACTCGCTTCTATAACCTTCCCCGATGTCGAGTTGTAAACACACGGCAAAAAAAGTCCGTACGCGAAAAATAAAATGAGGTGGAGGGAGAAAAAAGGGGAAAGGTTAGGTAGAATACAGAAAAGTAATTAAAAGAGCGTCGCAGTATCTCATAGTCCGTTGAATCGTTAAAAGGAGCCTCGGGGGTCAGGGCTGAATTTACGACACGCCTCGCGTAAATCGGCCGAGCTCGTGCGAGCAAATAATGCGTAAGCTCGACTGCCCTGCCCCCAACCTGCAGATATTGGATAATCGAAATAAAAAGAAAATACTAATTAGCGTACTTTGAACTGCACGCTTCGATTAAGCTATTTATTTTATCTGCACTCTCCTAGTTTTTCTGAAAAAACAAATTAAATACTAAATACATTTTTGCAAGTTATTCAAACCCTGATATATCTTAGAAAATAAGTACGAAATTACTACTATCTTTTACGAAAACGTCGAAAACCCATTTTCGAATGATCTATATCTGAAGGCTATTTATATAGAGTTTATAATGAAGAACGCATTATTCCTGTAATGAAATGAATTTTTCAATAATCTAATTAGTGCTAATATAAAAAAAAGCGTCGCAGGAGTATAATGAAATAGTTTTCATTTTTTTGAGAAATAACCATAATCGAAGGGTACATTGCAAAATACGTCGATTAGTATTTATTTTTATTTCGATTGCCCAATATCTGCAGACTGCGGGTAACATATCTCTTAAGCCCCGCCACGCCCATTAATTGCACGAAGAAAGCCAAGGGAAAGGAGGCGGAGGAGCAGGGCAGAAATGTTCGAAGGCCGGCTAAATAAAAGGGGGGAAGGGGAGGGACCCATGAATTATAGCTTCCGAGCAAATGAATACGGAGATTGAAAATTAATATCGAATTCGGCGCGTGTGAAAACCATCGTGATGGTCTGCACCCCGCACAGGCTGAAAGCTCAAATTTGATTTTCTTTCTAACCCCATTTAGGACACGGA
>UELU01138359.1:3668-17900 GCA_900490025.1 Megastigmus dorsalis | reverse complement strand
CGGAGATTGAAAATTAATATCGAATTCGGCACGTGTGAAAACCATCGTGATGGTCTGCACCCCGCACAGGCTGAAAGCTCAAATTTGATTTTCTTTCTAACCCCATTTAGGACACGGACCATCTTTTCCGTTTTCGCGCTACGACCTGCACGGGGATACAATTCTTTCGGATGTGCAAAGCAGCTGATCGCTCGTGAAGTAAACGAAAAAAAAGCAATATATAAGCAGAGGTGTACGCGCAATGCAGGCGTCGAGTCGTTGAATCTCGGCCGAAACAGTCATTCCTCCGAATTATTTATACACGCGGCTGTAAGTGCGCGCGCGGGAATGAAAAAAAGGAATGGAGGCTCGTAAAAGGGCTTATCGCTCGGAGGCAGCGAGAGCCAACAGAGCGAAAGAGAGATGAAGGAGCTGCCTACTTTTTTTTTGCGTTCCCTCCGCCTATACACACATCCGTGCATTTATCTGTCCATCGCTCGCGCGAGCGCGTCTCGTCTCGTCTCGTCATTGTGCTCCCCGTCCTTATACGCTCTATCTTCTTTCCTTCGCTTCATTTCGCTTTCTCTCTTTTTCCATTATTTGTATACTGTATATAAGCGTGCACGTGAGTGCGTCGTACGCCTCCGTCTTCTCCTATTTCTCCTCCTCTTTAATCAACAAATCGCTATACGGTTCAAGATTGTAGTTTTGTCTTTGGGTGACAATGGAGTAGTCGCAGATAAAAAAGGTGGAGTCTCGCGTGAAATATGAGAACTTGAATCGGACAACGGCAAACGTGAAAGGGGAGATGAAGGTATACTTTTTTGAATTCTCATTGATTGATGAAATTATTACTTATCCTCCAACAAAGATGCATGAAATATTGTATCGTGCATCTACTTCTTCACCCTCTTGCGCGCGAATTTATACACCTTATATATAATAATATTCCGCGTATTTTGGGGCGAGATTCTCGTCATAGTGAACAGGAGGGCTAAGCATTGAAAACATTTAATCACGAACCTTGTATAAGAATCGTAGCAAAGGGAACAATGGCAATATGTTAACATGAACAGAGCTTTGCTATATGCAACGTCACTTATCATAAAAGGCAATGATGCAAACATTTAAAGCTTATCCCTACATCATTTCAACTAAGGACGAAATAGAAAACGTTAACAAAACGCAATTTTCACGAGATAAGTACACCCTCGAGGCAGTCGTACGAGAAGCTCCGTGGATTACAGCTCGACTGGGTTTTCTCCTATTCGCGACATTGTGCGACAAGCTTAATGATCGCAAAACAAAGCTCGAGTACAATACGACTCGACCACTTAAGAGCACAAACTGCGTGCGCACAGACATACACACACAAACACGCAGAGAGGCAAACATCAACTGTCTCTCGATTATACCTGAGTGCGCGTAAAAACAAAGGAGACAAAGTAGGAGGTACGCCGTGAATGACTGGCGAAGCTTAGCCGGCGACCTAACCTACAAACGCAAAGTGTCAATCACTCTCGTTGCGGCCGGGAGACGGAGTGCAGAGAGAATTGAAAGTCGCAGGAGCCGACCTAATGCGCGCCTGACAGTGGCAAATAAGGCGCCTGCAGCGGTGCCGCATTTACGCGCAACTAGACACTCCCAGCTACTAGACTATACTGTCGTATGTAACAAATGAGACTCACAGAATGATAGCAATCGCGCTTGCGCATCAATGCGATTAGATGTGGAATCCAACTAGTCCAAGTCAAAAAGGCAAAGGATGATATGGACATATATCCACCGCGGTAGGAGTGTAGACGCAATATGTTCGGATATAATTAAAATGTTCCATTCTTCAATATGGCCGCCGCTTGTGCTCACCAATCCAGAGGGTGTACTGCGATTCTTGAGCACCCAATACGATACGGTTGGGAAAATCAAATACACTTCACATCTGTGCATATTTACTGAGTATAATTACAATATTGTCTTTAGAGTATATTGTAATACCAATAACTACTATGTTATTCAAACATTTGCACCATATTTGCGATACAAATCATAACACTGATACATGGAAAAGCAAGGAACCAGACCAGCGAGTAACGTATTTTACCGAATGTGGAAAGGTTGTAATTGAACATTGTCCACAGAAGCCGTTAATTAACTAGATTATACCTGTACCATTTATTAGTTCAAGTTTTGTCTTCACAGTTTCAACAAATCCCATAAGTAGTTTATAGTCCAAGTCCTCTGTGAAGCTCATAAATCGAGTATCCATCCACTCCAGCATTTCCGTCTCTCAAAACTAAAGCCCCTCGTACTCCAGGAAAAAAAAAACTAAATTCCAATTCAATTCCAGTCCAAAGTTCATCTTCGACCTCGCTTCCAGTCCTATAAGAATCTCTCTAAGCCTATGCTACAAGAAGCGGGAGTTAGTTGGCATGGCAGGGCACGAAGAAGAAGAAGAAGAAAAAGAGGGAGGGAAAAGCAGCTTCTCCTTTCCCCTCCGCGCGCGTTCATAATGCGAGGAGGCGCGCGCGCGCGCGTGCGCCCTCAACATCGACCCAGTGAGAGCTGGCGTGCACGAGGTGGCTCGTAAATCCACGCCTGCAGCACGATGTAACAGAAAGACCTCCTCTTTCTCTCTCTCTCTCACACACACGCGCACATTCTCTCTCTCTCTCTCTCTCTCTCTCAGCGAGGCTATTCATGAAAGCCTCGCTAGCGCTATAATGCCGCGATTTCCTTCGTCACTGCCGCTACTGCTGCTGTTGCCGGTGGTGCTGTTCTGTAGATTACATAACGTGTGTCTGTGTGCGTGTGGACGGAGGGTTGGAATTCGAGGGGTTAAGTGAAACGCTTATGTATATTCAAACGTAACGGAAGAATTCTAAATTTCCCTACCGTTGATAAAAGCTGTATATGCGTGCGTGTGCCGAGGAGGGGAGTCTAACCGAGTTATGGTGTGTGACGTTGCCTAGTAACCACTTGCTACTTTCTCTAGCTGGTGAGCTTTCGGTATAGGTGTCCGCTTCGAATGATTTTTGTATTTTGCAAAAGCGCACAGCAGCTGCGCTCAATACATTGGCCCCGGCCAGTTATGTCAAGGAAGAAATATGATGTGCGTCGCCACTTTAAGTAGTTTTCAATGCTACGCCCGAATCTTGCTTCTGTCGATTCACTGCGTACTCGGTATCTAGAATTTGTAGCAACGTAACTGCAATATATAGTATCGTGCCGAACTGTGCCAAAATTTGCCAAAAGTTTCGACTACCTATTACATTTTAGTATATATTGTTCGCACATTTTCGTACAAGACCCAACTCTAACTCACTGGGATACATTAATAACTAGTTTATTACGAGCAAAATAAATCTTAGCCGTCAGTAATTTTGACCATATGTTCCGTTAACAAATTATGTGTTCACCGAAGCAATTTATGCCCGTAGGTACTTTTGACAAATGGTTGTCATTTATGAATTTACATTTTGTTATAGCTTATTAGGTTATTTTGATTTTTAATCTTTTTAATGCGCGAATAGCTTGTATTTATTTAAAATAGAATCATTGAGACATCCTTAAAAAAAAACGGTATAAATATCATAGAATATTCATCTTTATAAACTATCGAAAAATCATAAGTTGAAAATTATCTTATTTTAATTAAAGCTTTTAATCTCTTTTTTTTTTCTTCCTATTACTTTTTAATACCAAACTTTAATGACAGTGCTTAAGAGCAGTGGCAATCGACAAAGCCATCAGCTTGAGAAAAAAATAGGACTGTCCATTTTACTTGCTCCACACTTAGCTGGAGTATATACGCACGCGAGCCACGACAATCTATGCGGTGGAAGTGCATCGAGCTTGTGCACGCAGTAACACTGAAAACGCCATATATACGTATACATACACGCATCCAGTCCACGATTCGCTAATCAAGCGGAGTGCCTCCGTCGGTTGGCTTTTCGACGAAAATAGAACGTTCGATTTTTCTTCCCTCTCAATGCTAATTTGCGGAATGCGTTCGATGCCCTTCTTCAGATTAATTACACAAGCGTTGCCATCCATACTATACTTGGTAGTTAGAACAAAGTTTTTAGAATAACGAACGAGCCTAACCTATACTCTTCACCTTCGAGCTTTAGAACCAAAGTTTCGTACTTCTTTAATTAGTGCGCAATCGATCGATTGTAAGGGTTTAAATGCGAATCACTATGAATTCTTTATACATTAGCCTCACTTTCTCGTAAAACTCGGACTATTTTCAAGTCTAAGCGAATTTCGCTTCGTACATTCAACTTCATAATGAACGAAACTGTCTCCGAAAAGTTCACTCGAACCGAAGGTATGGCCCGTAACAGTGGCTCGCACGTCCCGTACTTCATTTGTTACGGCAAGCAATGATAAACTACGAAAATTTAGACAATAAAGAATTTATACGCTATTAGTATCTATATAATCTATGTGTCCCGTCTGGTACAATAATTCAAAACTTTCAACGAGCGCAAGCCACTCGTTGAGGTTAAGGGCCAGATTTAACGACCGTATAACCTCAAATTACTGTAGCTTTTAGCGCTGGACAAATATAAACGCTTTGTCTTGGGATACAAACCACTGCTTTTAGTTCCTCTTTTTTCCTCTCGACTTATCCAGTCGTGTCATTCTCTATTTTGGCTTTTTTCTTTCTTTCACACTCGCGCTCGTGGCTCGACAGGCTTTACTCTCGACACGCTAATTCGCGTGTGCGCTCTTCGCGATCCTTCTTTTTTCGTCCTTTGCACCGTTACGTGCTATACCACTAGTAATATGTGGGTGAAGTCTAGTGGCGAAATCGCGTGAAAAAATTACGAGACAAATTTACGATAAATCGAATCCTCGGTGCAGAAAAAAGGTCACGGTAAATAGGTTAAAAGAGGAATTGTGCTTATAACTTTTTTTTTTAAATGTCTTTAGTTGTCAATTCAAAACTTACTGTGATATTGTAAATATAACATTTAAAGGTTTAAAGTTCTCATACTAAAAAAAATACTTTGATAGTGTTCAATGTGTCATTTCGTAGTTCATATATAGATATACACATATTGAGCGAAAATTAAGTTTCTTTTTTAGACACGACAGCTTGTAGGTATATGAATATACTTTATATTTTCACTGGTGTCAAGAAGGTCACACTAAAAAAAGTAACATATTTTTGCATAAAATGATTCTCTATCAAGGTAAGCCAATTTAAGACCTTTACAAATAGTACGAACGCATTATAAACAAGTGACTAGATTATGTCAATATTTTCAATGAGACTTTGACTGTTCTTGCTGAAATTTACACAAGAGTTGCTCGTCTAATAATAAAAGCTGACCAAATTCTAAATTAAATACAAAGTACCGACGGTGACGTTGGACGAATATAATTTTTTGCCTAACAAATACTGCTTAATATTTAATTTTCTAGAAACAAACGCGTGGCAATAAAATTTAGAATATTATCTGAATAAAAAAGTAGGTCTGTAACTTTCCGGACATTTAAATTAAATAACTAAACATTTTAAACATTTAAATAATTTCGCAACTAATATTTCAATTTGCAGTATAAGTTCAATACAAACACAAGGGGTACAATTATAATAAAAGTTTTTCACTGATATTTACCATCTATGAATTGATGTTCTTTATCAAAATCTGATAAAAAAGAATTCATAAAAGTCTATGAGAAATCATTTTTCTACAAATATTCTTTAACCTATGCCTATGAGAAAATTAAACGTTCTGAATGACACATAAAAGAATCTCTTTAGAATGCAGATTTATCTTCAAACCATGTCTGCTAAACAGGAAATCATTGGGCTACAATGTAAGATTTTCTGAAGAAATTCCTAGCGATGATTTCTGACCGAGCACTTTTTGTGGGAGAATCACGCATACGATGTAGGAAAGAAAGGTAGGTACTCACCCTTTGCGCCTTTCTCTTGTCGGCCCGCTGATTCTGGTGATAAATTCGGCTGAAGTTGCTGACGATGACGGGCACGGGCAGGGCGATCACGAGCACTCCGCTGAGCGAACAGACGCCACCGACTATTTTGCCGGCTATTGTCTCCGGTACCATGTCGCCGTATCTGCGAACAGACCAAATTGGCCCATATTAGTCCAACGTATTCGCACCCTAAACCGCCGCGTGCGGAAATTCGTTGCGCGGAAAACGTTTGCTTTTCCTTTTCATTTACACAAAATTTCTGTGCTCGGAGCAAGACGACTCGCTATACACCGATCGTACAACCTTTGACCTGTACAACCTTCGATTTTTTTTTGTTACATACTTGGCAGTGTAAAGCAGTTGATGTACATAACGTGATGCGTGGGCTTAGGTATTTGTGACAAAATTACTCGATCGAATAACGTCAATGAATAATGCACAGTTCATTCTGCTAAGAAAATTGCGAGATCAAAAATACGGTCTTCCCCGAGGAGCCAGGGAATGAAATTTTCACGCGACAGTCGAATCTTCCTTGGTCGTGTCAAAAAACACCTTTTTATAGCTTAACTCGGCATACAGAACTCTCTTACCTTGACATTAATTCAACACTTACTAATTCAGCGTCGGTATCGACCATCACGATAATAAGCATGGATGTCTTAATATAAAGCGTGCGATTTCAATCCCGTACTTTTGCCACACATCAAACTTTTGTTGGATTAATGATTTCAAGTGCACGAAAATGTTTTTTTTTTTTTAATAGAGATAAATAGATAGTTTGAATAACGAACAAATATTGGTTATACTAAATTTGGCCATGGTAATATTTAAATTAAGATTGACAAACTTTCAGTTACGTTTGCAATGTCTGTTTTGTTAGAGTTACGATTTTTTGGTTAGCATTATTTTGCCAACAATTTTGTAAGCTCATCTAGCTACTTTTTATTTTTTTCATAAATATCGAGTCCATTTTAGTTGTTCAGAGTATCTTATGTTTTTTAATCAGGCAATAAGCTCTAAAAATTAAATGATTCCATATATATCTTGGAACTAGTTCCCCTTTCTGATTGCATGTCTCTTCTACATTAGACATCCGCCATTTTCCCATATATTTAAAGAATAATCCAAATCACTTATAGTTATGACATTAAGAGCATAAATGGCATAAAGTCTTTAAAATTAAATACTTTCTTCAGTTTGATCAATGTAGAAACTATTTAAATTTAAGAATTATATCTCACATTTTGTCATTCAAGGCTGTTACGTTTTCATAAATATTACACAAAATACAACCAAAATATCTAAAATGCATTGAAAAAATTTTTTGTAGTAAATTAAACTAATTTATATGAATAGGATATTTCTTAATTTTATTTATAAAACTATGAAATAAAGAGATAAATCTTACAAAATATATAATCTAAACATTAATTAAAATTTTTAAAATTAATATAGGTAACAAAAGCGACCTGTTTAAGTTCTTCGATTCTAAAATCTTTATTAGATCTCTTGACTCTTTTTTTAAAAAGTAAACATACGTTAGGCATAGAAAAAGTATATTTTCAATATTAAAATTTAACGTCGAGGAAAAATACTAAGTATCAGCCTCTGACTTGATTAATAGTATTGAGATCTAAAATGGTGTCGGAGTTATGGCTTATATGACATGTTTGTGAACTTATCAACTAATCGCTTATGAAAATTTAAGGCTTAAGATGCGTTTATTTTTTGCCAACCCAATAGATCTTAGATCCAAATAAAACATTTCAGGAGAATATTCGCAATACGATAAACTTAATCATCCGAAAGATAAAGAATTATCTGGAAATATTGGTCCTTGTTAATACTTCCGAAGAAAGGTATTTAGAAGATTGATGATTTGAGACTAGCTAGGAATATTTTTGTGGATTAACTAAGATTCCGTTTTTAGGATAGAACGAAGCTGACGTTCATGAATGATTACTTTGGGGACTTGAGTTTTTTCCTGTGAATAAAAGATTATAATTGAACGTACTTCTTCACCGATTCTTATATTCAATTTCTTGCAAAATATATCTAATGTATATCCTATATGATAAGTTGTACGAACAGGTTTGATCATGATATTTATTTTTAATACCCTCGGCTAATGCATAGTGAATAATTAATTTTTTTTCTTTTATACTAATGACTGCGCATCTACATTCCACTTCTAAAAATTGTTGTACAGATGATTCTATAATAGGGTTACAAGATGGTATTGTAGAAAAGGATTATGTACAAACTATATCACATATTTTATATAATGACACGTTTAAAATTTATTAATCTTGTACTTACGAATAAAGATAATAAATATGAAATAATGGAACAAACATAATACTATATGATTAACAAAACGCTATTTAAATAAAATATTATTCTCTAACGTTGAGTAACCGTACTTCTAGCTCAAGTGAATATTTACTATACATGGACTTTTTTACTTCAGTCTCCAAGTTGCTTTCCAGCTATTCAAATCCAACGTACGAAAGACCGCATTCACCGAAATAAACAGGTCAAAATGAAACTTCAAAGTGCAACAAAGCACCAAACAATCTTTGAATTTCCATCGGTTTTTCCTTAGCGGCGCACCACAAGTTTTCACGGGACGATCCTGTTCCGGAGAGGGGCAGGCTGTTTTTCCTCTCCCGAGCTCCTTTTGCCCGGAGGCCATTTTTCACAGCCCCGGAACGAAATTCCGGAGAAACGTTGGTGAATTTAGCCGCTCCGACTCCGAACGCGGAAATGTATTTAACTCGAGTAGCCCTTGGCTTTTGAGTACCGCAGAATCCGAGATGATGAAACGGCCAATAATGTCGGCACTCTCCAACGAAGAAAAAAATTTAATAGTAAGATTTATAAAAGAGTATCATGCATGTCAACGTATAAAAAACACCTAAATTTGGAAAAATTTTAGGTTTTTTTAAACAGATTTATAATGAAAATAATCATTATAGCTACGAAAGTCAGAGAAATCTATGTCAGCGGTAAAGTTCCTTCAGTGACCATTAATAATAATCAGATCAAACAGATTCCAAATAAAGAAATTACCATAATAATAGCAGTAAAGTCAAGAAAATCAAAGGAGACACGCTAAACCAAAAACACCGAAGTACAACTGTATCCAATTCGCATACACGCACGTATAAGCATCAGCTGCCGATTGTTCCGTCGTCTTTTGCGATCCACGGCATAATTCCTCAAATGCGGACGAGATTGATCATCCCCGGGTTCATCCCTCACGGTTTCGCCGAACTAGGACAAATCGAAGCGGCCAAGCAAAAGCAATTACGGAAGATCATCATTCTTCGACTCTACATCTTAAATCCCAAAACTTTTGGCTCGCTCCTCAATTTTTTTTAAATTTTTTTACTTGGATGCAAAGTTCGCTGATTCGATTCGTTATTGCTGCAAGAGGACGATGGATGTACTTGAGAATCGAAACTGCATCATGACTGAGAAAATTGAGCTCTCTTTTGTGTTGTTCTCATCTAAAAGTTGCAAATCAGGATTGTGGATCCTTTTTCTTTAACAAATTTGGCTAATAAATTACGTGGATGATGTAGAATTCGGAAAATAGATTTATAAGTTTAAGTTTAACACGAAACAAAATAAAATACTTAATAGGTTCATAGATATGCTTGAATACAGCAAAGCGTCTTATGTAAATGTAGTTAAAATAGGTCAATGTTAAGATTGCCTATTTCACTATCGAGAAAAGACATTATTCATTTTTATAATATAGAACATTATGCGAAAATTATGCTTTGATTACAACAGGAAAAGAATTTCTATAAATGTGGCCAACTAATACTGGTAAAAGAAGTCAATAAAAATGATTTGAATCGAAATTATTATAATAATTCAGATAAATGTAATATCTATGCATACATTTTTTAATATTCAAGAATATGCGGAAATAACAAGGAAAGTCCATCAAGGTATTTCAGTTTAATCACTATCAGAACCACAGAAGTCAGCAAGTACACGCTCATAAAAAAAGTAAAAGCAATACTTGGAAATAAGTTTCCCCAACATAGGCGGAACAAAACTATTCAATCCCGGGTGGCGTTAAAACGCTCAAACGCAAACTTGCGAACTCTCGCAAAGAGGCGCAGCCAAGCACAGCCGTCGCCCAAAAAACGTCAATACATCGTGAGAGCGGCCGAAGGAAAATACAGTTTATCGAAAAAAGGAAAATAAAGGAAGTGAGATGCGGCAAAGTCGCGCATGATATTTGTCCACGTATAGCGCATATAAGAAAGAGGAGGGGGGCGTTTTTCGTGACGCGCGGATCAGTGGAAGAAGGACGGCTCCGTCAAGACAGAGACACGTACGACGGATGAGGAAGGAGAGTACATATATCGGGGAAAATACGGAGAGCCAGAGACGTAAATCCCGGAGTTCGAGTCCCTCTACCCCTCCTCGCCCGACCACCCTGCCTATATATATATATATGTATATATGTGTGTGTGTGTGTGCGTGTGTGTGTGTACACGCACGCGTACACGAGCTTTTCGCTCGGAGAATAATCGAGCGCCTCACGGCCGCTGTCTCTTTTCCTTTATCCTGCGGAGACTCTTGATTCTCTTTCTTTCCCTTATATACCCTCGACGCGTGTACCGTGGATTTTCCGAATAAATGTGTGCATTTCACACGGGGACAAGAGAGATTTTTCGGCTGTGCTTCAGGATGATCGAAACATCGAATTCGCTTTTGTCGGGAGCTTTACGTCCTGAGAATGTTGTATGAAATGTAGAAAATCGTGCAGTCTGTTTTGGGTGGAGTTGATTAATTTACTCGTATGGCTGACTTTCGAAATAACGCATTTACTTTGTTTTGTGGGATTGTAGGAAATTAGACTTGCAAGGGTAGTATAATTTATTATGAGGTACACAAACATTAGAAAAAGTTCAGATGTATATAATTTTTGCATTTTTGCGTAACATAGACTTGCTTTATATGATACACGTTGATACATAGAACATCTAAACTGCATGACACATATGAATTACGTAAGTATACTAACTGCTTATTTGTAAACAGACAGATTTCGAAAATTGGAAACATTTGGATATTTAACCGGAAAAACTATATCTATCGATAGATATGAATTGAAGATGAATGAAGATAGTCAATGCACTTATGTATAAACTGCCATTCAGTTATGAAACTTATGAGAGAAGCATCAGTCAAAGATGACACAAGAGGCCTAATCGTTGTGGTCGTAGGACCTAGTATGTAGGAAAATCAAGTCTGCGTTGAATATTATTAAATTATGCAGCGGGAATGGGAAAAAACCTGTTTATGTATATTTATGTATTATTTATAAAAAAACCTTTGATGCCGGAGATGAATACCATCAGGGATCCAAAAACTATTGGAACTTAACTAGCTGAATGGCCAATAAATATTGATAATTTAACAAATATAAATCCTTTTATTTGTCATTTCGAATATACGATGCACAGTTCAAATTCAGTACTTGACAATTCACTCGAAACAAAATTAGCAGAAATTTGTTCTGATAGGTTATATATATATATATATATATATATTTTGGCGAAAAATATGAGATACGTGCCTCGTCATCAGTACCAATTTATCAACATTTAAGGCTTATTTCATCAGAATATATTAAAAGTCATGGTTTTCTTAAAACCTTTTTTGCAATACTAATATACGTTGTAGATTATGTTACAAAGAAGATATCATAAGTATAATAGATAATAAGCTTTCATTTACATTTTAGAACGAATTATCAGCACTTTCCATTCAAAAGTTATGAACAACCGAAACTTACGTTAATTTTAGACGCAATTTACAACTCCAATGAACGCTAAATTTTAAGGCCCAAAATTTAGCCATGTTTAGTATGTTTATAACTTTTAAATGGAAAGTGCTAATAATTCGTTCTAAAATATAAATTAATGCATATTATCTGTAGTTTTGATATATATTTATTTTAACGTTCAATAAATATTTCTAAAATTAGTACAAGTAACAAAGGCGACCTTATTTAAATTCTTCGATTCTAAAATCTATATTTGATCTCTTGCCTTTTTAAAAAGAAATAAACATACATTAAGCACAGAATAGGTATATTTTCAATATTAAAATTTAACGCATCGAGGGTAAATACTATTAGCCTCTGACTTGATTAATAGTATAATGAAGTGGAAGAGAGCATTGGCAATACGATAAACTTAATCATTCGAACGATAAAGAATTAACTGAAGATATTCAGAAGATTGATGATTTGAGATTAGCTAGGAATATTTTTGTGGATTGACTTAAGACTCTGTTTTTAGGAGCGAATGAAGTTGACGATTATGAATGAATACTTTGGGGACATAATTTTTTTTTTTTTTAATAAAAGATTAGGATTGGTCCTTTTTTAAATTCGATTTCTTGCAAAATATCCTGTGCTACAGTCGGGAAGATTCTTACCTTACCGGTTTTTGCATTTAACTAAATATATAAAGATACAGATTAATTTTTGAAAAAAAACTCTGTCACCGTCTCTGTAATGTGTAAACATTAAGTGGTTCCAATTTCATGAAATTTCACCCACAATTCACGAACGAAATTTTATCCATCTTTATATATTTCGTTAAATGCAAAAACCGGAAAGGTAGAAATTTTTCGGACAGTCACAGATCCTTTTATAGATCCTTTACGATACGTTGTACGAACAGGCTTGATCATGATATATTTGTTTTATAGCCTACATAGCCTTGGATAATACATAGTAAATAATTACCTTTTTTTCCTATTATACAAACTAATCCACATCTACATTTCATTCCCAATATATTTTGTGACGATGATTCTATAATAGGGTTACAAGATGTTATTGCCGAGTCCGAGATGATAAAACTACGAAGAATGTCGGTACTTTGCAAATCTAAATGTTAATATTCGCAAAGAGATAAAATGGTTCGCTCGTATCACTTTTCTCCAACCAAGAAAAAGTTGTAATAGTAAGATTTACCATCATACTTTTTCATGTACACCTAATATAATTTTTACATGATATTTTATGATGGAAAAAGAAACGAGGAAAGAGGAAAAAAATCATTTTTGAAAAATTAATATTTGTTAACAATTTCTATAAATGAAGCAGCTTCTCCAACAACTATTTCCATAACAATTGTATCAAAGTGGAATCAAAAGAAATTTCATAAAAGCGTCTAGACTCGAATTTTGAAAAGTCGTAATTAGAATTTTGGAATTCCAATAAAAAAAAAGAAGAATCCATTTAATCTCTCGCAAAGAAAGAAGGAGAGAAAGAAAGAAACTGGTTCAAAACAAAGAGGATCGGGTCAACGGCAAGTCTGAAAGAGCAGCTTATATTGCCTTTGAAAACGGCCGTTTGGAGGCAAAAGGACGAGAGAACAAAAGACTTCTTCCTGCTTGCGGAAAAGTAGAAGAAGCAAAAGTGAAGCAATCGAGTTTTCGCGAGCTGCATTGCGTCGAATCACTTCTCTCCCCCCTTCGCTCTTCTCTTATTCTATGTCTCTCTCTATCTCTCTTTCTCTCTCTCTCTCTCTCTCTCTTATTCTGCGTCTTTTATATTTTGATGGTCAATAAAAATGTCAAGAATAAAAATGACCGTAAGGCTAGCGCAAGTAAAAGAATATCGCCGGGCTAGTCGACGTGGGACTTGGGTGATTTAGAGGGACCTGCGAATGTTCTGGTCGATTTGAGACTGGGAAATCGAAGGTGGACTTTTGCGTTTTGCATCTCGATAACGCGAGCGTCGTATCCATTCAATATTGTTTATGCTTACGATAAGAAGAAAAGTTGGGAAACTCACTGAGACGCGGTAGCATAAACTATATTTCATATAGGTCGTCATGTTTGTAATCAAACGAATGACGTGCATAATTTTTGTATACTGATATTATTTTAGATGAAAAATAATAATATAATTTAATAAATTAATTATTTCTATTTATCAAAAAAAAGCATGATATTCTGAAGTTAAAAGTACAGATGACTATTTTCAGACTCACTTTAGTGCGATTTTTATTTGATAAAGTCAATGCATTACACAACTTTAAAAGAGAAATATTTTTCCATTAATGGTAAATATTTTCATTTTATTATCGTTTTTTACTTCGAGCCTTTTATTCATATTAAAACTTCTAATTCCTCTTTAAACAATTATCAGAAATATAAATATAATTTCGAATTTGCAAACAATATTAGTAATGAGGATGCCAGAAAATAAATGTTTTAATTTTACCAGTCCCAAATAGAACTGTTGTGAAT
>UELU01138357.1:0-14280 GCA_900490025.1 Megastigmus dorsalis | reverse complement strand
CACTTGAGGTATGGAAATTCAAGGCTTTGGCCGATGAAATTGAAAAATGTATGAATCTTGAATTATTTAAGTTTGGAGACGGTTTATAGTCTGTAATTTAAAAAACTTATTCCTAATGCATCATATAATTTGTGTGAAAAGTTTCATTGACTAAACTCTGCTAGATTTATTTTACGAGCACTTGAGGTATGGAAATTCAAGCCTTTGCCGATTAAATTGATAAAATGCATGAATCTTTAATTATTTAAATTTGGAGGCTGTTCAATGATTGTCATTGTTAAAGCTTATTATCAAATCATCTTAGAATCTGTGTAAAAAGTTACATAGACTAAACACTGCTAGATTTATTTCAAGAGCACTAGATGTACCGAAATTCAAGCCTTTGGCCGATTAAATTGAAAAATGTATGAATTCTTATTATTTAAATTTGGAGACGGTTTATAGTATGTAATTTTGAAAAATTATTCTTAATGCATCTTAGAATCTGTGTAAAAAGTTACATAGACTAAACACTGCTAGATTTATTTGAAGAGCATTAGACGTACCGAAATTCAAGCCTGTGGCCGATTAAATTGAAAAATGTATGAATTTTGAATTATTTAAATTTGAAGACTGTTTATAGTCTGTAATCAGATGACTGCTGATACTGTAGATTGTGTGAAAAGTGATGATAATGTAGATGAAATTGCCCAATGCAGTGATACTAAATCTGTGAAAAGTTCTTTTTCAGATCAGACAGTTAATAGTTTAAAAATGAATTCATCCGATTCAAACCTAAAGTTTTAATTTATATGATGTTATAAATGTCTTAAATTATATTCTAGCTATGCCAAGGTAGCTAAAGTTAAATAATTATATATGTTTTATAATTTGTTTCATCAAAATGATTAATAAAAAATTATTTATTAGAAAAAAAAATTCTACTCATTTTTTCTAATTTGAATTTAAAATTAACATGAAATATTGAAAAATTGCAATTTATTTGATTAAAATTTATTAAATAAATTAAAAGGAAAGGCTAATCACTTTGTATGACCTTTCTCTAGTATACTTTTGAATATTCAAATTGATTATTACTGATTAGATTAACAGCAATTAAATGTTATTGAAAAAAAGAAAAAATCGTAATTGATGTTTATTAAAATTGATAGAAAATTATTTGAAAAAATTTCAAATTACTTTAAATGACCTTTCTTAATCACACTTTTGAATATTCAAGTGGATTCATGGTCATTGGGGTTAATTACAATTGAATCCTATTGAATATAATTGAAAATCATAATTGAAGTTCACTAAAGTCTATTAAAATTGATAGAAAATTATTCAAAGTCTTTCTATGTTATTTTAAATGACCTTTCTTAATCATACTTTTGAATATTCAAGTGGATTCATGGTCATTGGGATTAATTACAATTGAATCCTATTGAATATAATTGAAAATCATAATTGAAGTTCATTTAAGTCTATTAAAATTGATAGAAAATTATTCAAAGTCTTTCTATGTTACTTTAAATGACCTTTCTTAATCACACTTTTGAATATTCAAGTGGATTAATGGTCATTGGGATTAATCACAATTGAATCCTATTGAATATAATTGAAAATCATAATTAAAGTTCACTAAAGTCTATTAAAATTGATAGAATATTATTCCAAGTCTTTCTATGTTATTTTAAATGACCTTTCTTAATCACACTTTTGAATATTCAAGTGGATTAATGGTCATTGGGATTAATAACAATTGAATCCTATTGAAAATCATAATTGAAGTTCATTAAACTCTATTAAAATTGATAGAAAATTATTCAAATACAATTGGATTAATAGCAATTGAATCTTATTAAAAAGGATTAAACTTTATTAAAATTAATAGAAAGTTACAGAATTGAATAATGAAAAAGTCAATTCAAGTTTATTCGTAATATATTATATGAATTAATTTTAATATATTTTAATGGTCAATTGGTTAATAAATTTTAATTACTTTTAATAACCAAAAAGGTGATTAAGAAAGGTCATTCAAAATTATTAAAATATTGGCAATAAATTTGAATAAATTTGAATTGTCAATTTTCGGCAGGGAACTCTTCATACCGTAATGACATCAATTACAAACAATTTAAGACGAATTACGTCAAAATTGATCAATTCGTTGGACCTGTAAGTTACGCCAAAGCCAAATTCTACTAGAGCTCATTTTGTCAGGACTCCAATATACTTTTAGAATATTAGGTGGAAATTTTACTAATTATTATAAATTTTTTGTTTTAGGTGAATTAACATAAAAAAATTTATAGGTGTAAACCCCTCTTAATATGATTACAATGTTGGCTGAAAATTTCAGAATTTAATATTATATAAAGTGTGAGGCTGATTCTGGTCCCACAAGACACAACTAAAAATTAATAAAGAAAAAAAAATCAAACAAAACACGAGACTCCTTCCATTTCCCTCCGGCGCCTTTTTAGGTTAGGATGCACTGCCAGGGCAACGAGCTGCGATGACGATGCTCGCCACCACTGCCACGAGGGGTTAAATTTATAAATAAATAATTAACGAGGGGGGGATTTGCGTTTGTTCGAGGAGAGCGCCTGGACCGACGCACAGCACGAGATGAACGAGGAAGCGACAGCGACCGAGCAGGCAGGCACTGGGCCGGCCTGCATTCACCCCCGACGAAGCGACGACGACGATGATGCCAGCGACTGGCACCAGCACGACACCAAACACGATTGCCCGACTACATATTTTCACCGATAACGACGACGAGGAGCAGCGACAGCGACGAGGAAGATGCACGACGGTGAAGACGGAGAAGACGGCGAAGAAGCGACAGCTGGACCGCGCTTAGCAGCCGACACAACTGTAGATACGCGCCCTCAGCGCCAATGTATGCGTGCCGGTGCGACGCGACCCCTATGCTATGCGAAAGCGCCCAGCCACGACGTGGGCGGCTGAGAATTCGCGTGGAGATTCGTATTGAGTTTTGCGAGAGAGAAGGAGGTGCGAGTAGCGAGTGGTGTCGCCTATTCCGTATTCTTGTTGTAATTGCGTAGTGCCTGTAGCGTGGATGGGAAGAGTAGTCAAATAAATTAATGCTCGTGTAAATTTTATTTAACTTGTTGTGCCTGTTATTTATTTTCGTCCCCATTTCTTGTGTTTGTTGCGCCGAGTAGTTGCGCCGTGCCACGTGCCCAGAGTATTTTTCGCACATTTAAGGACATTCGACGTCGGGAGCGCCTATCCCGGGGCGCCTTCCTCAATGGAATCCCCTCAGAAGACGGTCTCAACGGAGCTGCCGGAGCGAGAGAGAGCGACGACATCGAATTCTGCGGGTGACATAACTGTCTGGCGCCCCTTAACTATTAAATTCTCGCGGATTCGGTCGAAACAATTGCCATAGCGTGTCATCGGGAGTCACCTGAGCCGGAATTACGGAATTTTCCTTAATTTCGGTAGCTGGAACTTAATGTAAATTTGTGATTTCTCTTCTTTTTTTTTCGTGCGCCATCTTTTTTTAGGCACGACAGTTAAACGGAAGTTTCGTATATTTTCACCATCGCGAAAAATATATCACCTCAAAAATTGACATATTTCGTCACAAAACCAATTTCTGTCACGAGAAAATTGAGTTTCGGGTGTTCCTCTAAATGTATATATGTAAGTAGTTAAGGACCCACTATGGCCCGTCACAACAAGCCCCCTCCACTGTTGGAGGTGTCTAGGTGGAGGAACACGTCATAGTGAGTGAATCATACTCTCTCTCTCTCTCTCTCTTAGAACATATATAATTATAATTAAAAAATCAAGAAAATAAGCAAAATGTTTTTACGTTTTAATACTAAATTAATTATCAATAAAAATTTATTAGAAAAAAGCAGTAACATATGTTTAAAATTAAAAAGAAACGTATTTCTATTTTTTTTGTTATGGAAAAAGGGATTGGCAAGTGATAAAGGTTTCTTTTATAAATATAACAATTCTATGTAAAAGTTAACATCATTTATTCTTTAGATACTTCATCAACTTACAGGTAAGTATAGGTTCGATAATTTTACTCATTCGCATAATACGCATTTTAAAATGTTCATGATCGCGAGCAAGCTGCTCCCACTCACCTTGCCGAGCAGCTCGATATGCATACTTCCACACATACATTTTATGTACAAAATTTTAGATTCATCGAAACGGACAGTTTTCATGTTTTACTTAATCTAAGATTTACAGCAGACAAAATCTTTTCCGAGTGTAATAATAACATTTCGTAGAATAAATTTATAAATTAGTCGTCGCATAAAATTCTTATACCTTTATACTTCTCTTCGTTTTGCTTTCCTTCTACATCTTTTCTACATTTTTCTTTTGATACTTGAATGTCTACGCGACTGACATTATCTATAACCTCCTTAAGATGACGAGTTCCAGAATTTGTAGCTGTGCATTATGAAGCGATGGGCACTTATCGATGGTAAAATCAAGCGTATTTACAAATAATACAAGCGCAGTGTATTTAATAGCTTCTAAGTAAGTTAAATAACTTTCTGCACACTTCGAAATCTCCTCCAGTCGGTCAAATGTTACTTTTTTGATAAAAAAAAACTCCGTCTAGGTTTTTTAGTCACTGAACCATTCGATCATCATCCAATTCTATATACTAACCCAACACTTTCTATGTGACAAAATGTGTACCTCAGTGTCCACCATCGACCATAAAATATATTATCTCGCAGATCGTCGCCGTGTGCAGAAAAACATTTGTTGATACCTGGGAAGATGTCCTTAAACGTACTCCAATTGCCGGCGTCAAATGGAACACCGTAGCTGTCTAAACCTTTTAGAAATACTATCGGTTGATAGGCGATCGTTTCTTCTAAATCTTCACTGTACTGTAGACCAGTCACAAGCCTCTTTGGACACGACTTGTTTAAATAGTACGTGGTATTAAATATTGGGTGTAGGCGTTCACAACTTTCCCACTGGCTATCCATCTTCTCTGAGTGTCTACGGGCCGACTGATCGGGAGCGAACGCTGATCGCACTGGTTATATAGCCGCTGCATGAGGTATGGGTGGTGGTATGGTAGGGCGTATGTGAGATGACTAACCCCTGTCAAGGACTATATCCATGACATCTTAGAACTGCAGTTTTGCAAACAGTTGACGAAGCACCCACCATTCTCGATAAAGACAGTGTCAACGTTCCTGTACTGAGCGTGAGTTCTGGCTATCGTATCGTTTTTCTGCAAGTCGGCGGAAAAATTGTCGAGAAATTTCTGGAAGATGTTATTTTATGGAAGGTCAGCCTTTTTTCTTTACCTCGAACATATGTTTTTCACGCTTTTCTCGTAACGTCTTTTAGAGTTCTGTACAGAGCTTTTAACGATATTTCACCCTCAAAGTAGTCGAGACCATAATAATGCTGTGTCAGCCACTCATTCTGCTTCCGAATATCTTGACTTAGGCTGGTGATTGAGTTTGCTGGCGCGATAACCTAGTGAGCACTGAATTCAACTTTTTAAAGCCCCGATAGCTATTTCTTTAGGCACACAGATGTTTTTACTGTCTTTGACGAATTGTATATCTACTACGAGATCCATCTTTGTCGTCCAAGCGCTCGAGGCAAACTGTCGTAGACGAGAGTTAAAGCAGCGGGTTGTACTATGTCAGCGACATCTGGAGTCACCTTTTCAACCGTTAAAGTCCACGATAGCTTGTTGTGAAGAATCTATTTCCAAGATATTGTCATATTCAGCATAAATGATACAATTCACTGTATTAGTCAGCGGGTCATCGAATCTCACTTCTAATCTAACACTACCGTGCTTCATTAGATTTTAATGAGAGCATTCATTAGCCGATAAATCGGGTGTTAAATGAGATGCAAAAAGACTGTAGCCATTAGGGTATGCTTCACGGCTAATCTGGTTTCCATCGTTGAGAAAATGAACACCGGTGCCAGAAAATAGCGTATGATATGGTTCGATGTATAGCTTATTCTTCTTGAAATCAGGCTGTAATGCTCTCAAGGGTACTTGCACACCGTCGATATATAACTACAAAAAATTAATATTAAAATTTTGAAAATTGAATGTATTAAAGTTCGTTCACCGTTGTAAGCTTTATTTTTAACAAAACCGACTATTATGCGTTTGGGCAGCTGACCCAATATCACATTATCCAAAGTTTCGCCGTAAACACTACTGTGCATTGTTAGAGCCTTGACTTCCACTCGTGTAAGCGGATATTTAGCAGTTGTTTTTGAAAGTGCCTTACTGTGAGCGAGCAGCACACCGGGGCTTATTTTCGCACGTCTAACTAAAAGATTTGCCTCCTCGATATGTGTATGCCCATGAAGCCCATAGAATCCATCAGAGAAAAACTGCCTCAAGATCTAACTAAACGGGTTCTAACCCCTACACCATTCTTCAGTTTTTCTTGATTAAAAACGTCGGAGTGAAGGTGACCAATAATGTCAATCGAATTCTTAGCAAATAAAAGTCTATGACGAGCTACGAGACCGAGATTCTCATTGGTCATGTCTTCCATTTTATCAGCTGTGTCGGCTGACCATAAAACGCTCGTCAAGTGTGATGCCTTTGCAGCAGGACCGTAATTAAGCAGTGTCTCGATGTATGCTCTGTAGGCATATGCATTAGACGGCGGTGATACAGGTTTTTGATTGAAAAAGACGTGGACTTGATTGATTAGCGAGTGCATGAAATTGTTGACAGGTGTAGCGCGATTCATTAAAGCCTCAGAACCCTTGGGCAGACCATCTTCAATAGTCGTACATCTGAGAGATACGCGCAAACTGAGCATGGTATGAGCAAGATCAATGTACTCCTCGCCATTTCCCGGTATTACAAATTCTATTGGTGAGTCGTCGGTTAACCATGATATAGGCTTATACTGTATCCAATGCGAACCCTCAATCGTTGTCTGAGTAGGAGGAATTTCAAACAGAAGTAATTCAGATTTTAGGCATTCGCACGATTGGGTGTGTAGAAAGGCCATTCTTATTATCCAAAAATGTCTCTTGTAGATCGATTGCCACTCTTCCTCTGTTTCTTCTTCTTATTCCGATTCTCTTTTATCGCGCGATCCTGTATCTTCTTTTTATTCCTCTTGATGCAATTTTTATTCTGTTTTCTTTTTTTGCTCTCGCCTGAGTGGGTGTTTGCGATGCTCAGGCTCTGAAGCAAGTGCGGCGGTTCGATATAGCGGGGCACTTTATAACCGGATCCCTCCATTAACTTATCCAGCTTTTCTTCGGCCTTTCTCTTGAGACTCTCACCAGACTCTCTCACACGGTTGTGCAATGATTCTCTAAGAGGTGTGTTATGCGTAGTAACATCGGACATAACATTCATACCTGTACGTAAAGCCTCTTTACCAACAGCTTTAGCTTCACGGCTAAGGAGTGGGAGAACCCTACGAAATATTCCAGCGAGAAAAGAGCCAATACCACTATGTCCTTTCTGGTAGGGAGAGCCAGCATAGATACGGCCAATACCCCCATCACCCCGACTTATTACCCCACCACCGCCTACCTACATGTCAAAGTATTCCTCGTAGCGACTTATCTGTACTCTATACGTTTGAAGTGTAGTGTAGCAGTCAACGTACCGTAATCGAATGGTATTGGCTCGCCAAGTTGATCGCCAAATGTATTGAATAGCAAAGGTAGATACATAGAGGGTGAGAAATGTTTAATCATTACCCCACCATATGTGTAATTATCAAAGTTGAGAGAAACAGCTCTCAATAGACGTGATTGAACGTCTCCTGTCATATATGGCTCCAAGAAGTCGCTGTAGAGCATCAGCATTGTAGGTAGACCACTAGAGAGATTGGCCGACCGATCGCTAATTATCGGTTTATTAACGACGGTTATACGAGAGTTTATATTTTCGAACCCAAGAATTTTCTTTAGTCGCTTGGACAGGGATAAATTATGGACCAGCTGACTGCAACCAGACTCTGTACAAATTCGGCAAAATCTAACGTATCCTCCACGTTCAACCTCAAACTTCAAATGATTTTTTACACTGTCCAAACTATTAATTTCGTCTATGAGAGTTTTGACATCTTGATAAATACCAGGTCTTACAAACGATGCTGTAGCTCTAGGCTCTTCTGCACGCGTATTTTTGGTGATTGTTTGATGCTGAGGCGCGTACTCTAGAAGCACCATGAGCGTACATATTTATAGGTGGTAGTGGAACGATGTAAAATTGATTTTTTGGAGCATTGAATAAATGAGGGAATTCTGAATTCGCGATTTTTGAAAGACCGTAAGCTTTTGGTAAACTACCTATAGGCATGTGAAAGTAATTCAGGCTGTCGATGAACTTTATATTTAAATATTCCAATAAAATAATTTTTGAACCGTTTTAAATTACCTGCGGTTTTATGAGCTTACTCTGATTCTCGACCAAATATTTAAAAATAAATTGGCGGTCGAATCCTTGAAAATTATGTGCGTCTTCTTGAAATTTTTACTTTTAGCTAGAGCTAAATCAAGCAATTCTTTTACCGGATTGATGTTAAACACGTACTCTCTAATACCACAGTGTTTACATCTGTTGGAAATATCTACATCGTCGAGGCATAGAGCGCATACGTGCTGTACTACACATAAATTTGAAACGTTTATTTTTTTCTCCTCGTCTTCAAGTACAGGTACGGATTGCTGCGTCTCGAAATCGTATTATAAAAATAATACATTTTGCTTCTGTGTACCATCTTTGAGCGATTATACGGAACAAAAATGATCCACCGGTAGCCGTTCGTTACAAATATTACAAATTGACACACCACAGATATGAGCTTCTCCCCGATTATTCATTCGCACGGTTTTGCAATAAATTGAACAAATTTTAATCGAACTGATTTTTTTTTCTTAAATGATTTTCATAGCATTCATTGCCAAAAAAGTTCCGATTACAATTTTCACATTTTTTCAAATAATTAGATTTATCGCACTGCGCGGATTGGAGGCATTTGTAGTATCTGTTGGAACATCTGTGACACTCGATGTTCGTATAACTTTTGTTACACGGTGTGCAATATCCTTTACTCCCAGCTGCACCCACTAAGTTAAAAATCGGTTCATAATGTCTGGTAGCCTCGTAGAACATAATTCGTAGTACGTACAAAACACAAAATTTCTAAAAGAATACGCAAATATAGCTATACGTTTCTGAGCGAGAGCCATCTGAAATCGATAAATTTCTTCAAGTCCACAACCATTCGTCGGGACACTGACTTGCGCTAATCTAATAAGATCTTGAGCTGCTTCTTTTTGCACTCGACTATTTTGTCTTCTGATTTGATTCCAACAGTTGTGCAAAACACCCGAGCGCAATTGTACTCTAACTGCATGAGCACAAACAGTAACTAGAGCCCGTGGTAAGCATAGACTATCATCGTTTCTTATAGATAAAATCGATCATTTTCGCACGGACACGTCTGTTAAACGCACACGCCCACGACCTGCTATATTGCTTATCACACAACACTTTATCAATAACGTATCGTCTATATCAAAATCGGTTGCGCTTTGCGCAGCACTGAAAAATATATCCCACAATTCCACCACGTTGAAGTTTTAAATCGATCTAAACGACATCCACAGGGGTCTGTGATTAAATCTAATGATTTGATGGTTATACCTATGAAATCTGTAGCTAGTCGACCACGGCAAAGACTTCCATGTGGATCGGATAGAGCGCCCTCTATCCATTCGTAAATATTATTATCGGACGGAGGAGTGGCTATTCGTCCTATAATCTCGAGCCCTTCTACACCAAATCACCGATAGTGGCGCGAGGAGGTCTTTTCAATAATAAAGCGATGAGGCCTTTCTACTTCACCTTGACAGTTCTGTAAATATGCATTTGTAAAGTTTAAAGTTTTCAATATTCACAAATTAAAATTGAAATGAATTGAAAAGCTATTGCATTTACCGTTTTCGTCGTCGTTGTCGTCGGTGTCAGATAAGGCCGGGTCGGTAAACACTGACGAAGAGCTGCAGCTAGATGAACTCGGTGAACGAGACTCACTATCTGTGACTGCGACATCATGCGCTAATGTCGAAGCCCTTGCTCCGTCCAGCTGAGGCATCTGACATCGCATGATTATCTCGTCGCCTTCTATATCTTCCCACACTTCCTGAACCACTAAAAAAGTATATATGTAAATCGAATATTCGCTCCATATAGTTTTGATTTTTTTTATGCATGTATAAACAGAGAATACTTACTGTGACGATGAAAGTATGCGACTAGAGGTAGGATTGTTTTGAAGCTCGCGTCTTTGTATCACGTTTACCACAAGATCGAGAATGTTTTTATTGTTGAAAAGACCGACTTGATACATATAATGAATACTATCGATATTGGTATGTATAACGGGTCCGTTAAACCTAGAAAACATAAAAGAATATTAGTATAAAATCGGAGTAAATTATGATGATATTTAAAGATGACAAACTGATATATTTTGATGATAATAACACGAATGTTATGGGCAGGTACACCTAAAAAGATAAATTAATGTACATAACAACAAGAATAATAGATTTGATTAATAAATTCAGAGTAGAAATTGAGAGTTGATTTTATCAGTTTGTTTTAGAGACTTTGTTTAAAGGTATTATTTTGTGTATAATAATTATTTACCTTCCAGTTAATAATAGAAATAATAAATAATAAAAAAGACTCTGAAATAAGAGAGATAATAATTAATAATTATAATATTGTAATCTGGGGGATGAAAAGAAATTGAATATTAATGTACATAAAGGGATAACGTAAATTCATGCAACAAATATGGATAATTTGAATTAAACGCAACAAGGCTACCAACGAATAAAAATTCGTGCATGTACAAACACACATAACTTATAGAAATAATATTTCATTAAAATAAATAAAAAGGGGAAACTTAGTTTAACGCATACACAACAAAAAAAACTCAGAAAAATAAATAAGAGTTAATTTAAAAAAATAAACATGTGAAAACACTTACTTTTCAATAAAACCCGATGTACAGTTAAAGACAATGATTACTGACACATACACGTAATACATTTTGCCGGGAAAACCTTCTTATTTTCCGAAAATCGGCGGTTGTTTCGGGGTATAAAAGGGACGACTTTCGACGAGAAGATCACTTCTGGTCCTACCTGGCAGAGCACAGGTAAGACCGACTAGAGGCGGCCTATTCCCCAGTGGAAGAACTTGCCTCAAGTCGTGCTTTAACGGAGACATTCTGCTGGCTTATTCCCTCGTGGAAGAACTGGGCAGGACTTCTCACTGGAGGGCTATTCCGCAAGGAAGAAGCTCCTGGTGAAGTGCACATGCACTTTCTAACTAACCCCACACACACACGTACACATTCAGGGTCTCACTCGGGTTTTTAAACTCCGCGGGCCGGTAAAAAGCGGTAGTAAAAGAGTTCGCGTCACGTGTCGGGAGTAGCCATTCTGAAAACACCGGACTCAGCTGCGATCGAAAGATCTGCCATACAGGGTGCGCGAATAGTAAAGAACGCGTCTGCACAAGAGCGCACAAATCAAAGATATTTAAATACTATAAAAAAGGGAATCGAGATAAATTTTCATATGTATGTATATGAGGAGAAGAGGAGCATTAAAAATTGAATAAAGCAACCATATAAATTTTAATTTTTGAATTGTTTATTGGAGAATCCTATCCACCTGCAGAAGATTGCATCCCACATCCTGTGCAAAATATTACTTATAATAAATCAAAGTAAATATATAGAAGAACCTTTCAGTATGCATCAAGACAAAATTCAATTTTTTTAACAAAATCTCCGTCCTTAAAACTTCTAAATTACCACGTTTTATTAAAGTAAACAATGGTCGAACGTTTTTGTCGCGAGACATAGCTATGCTAAGTGCACATTTAAGAACACTGAGCACGTGAATTTTTGTCGGCAAAACCATGATTATCGAAAGAGAGACACTATGGGCAGATTGAGGCAAAGCTGCTGTATCTATACTGTCACTTATTCGTTCGTGGAGGGGATTTTGCGAGAAGTGACTGAACTTCTTCAGAAAGTGCATACGAAGCTTGCAGTTTTGAACTCTTCGTAAAAGAAGCAGAGAGAGAGAGAGAGAGAGAGAGAGAGAGAGAGAGAGAGTCTTGCTGTTTTATAATGCGCATACTGCAAAAATTGATACGAATGAAAGTCCCAGTAAAATTTAGCTGATTTAGCGGACACGTGTGCTCTCGAGACGTAGAATCTGAGAAATGAGCCTTTCTTATTTCTCAAGTTTCAGATGCTTGCAAATTGTTTTAAAATAATTTGATGTGCACCTCGAGTGAAAAAATATCAGGGCACAGTATAATGTGCAATTTGTTTTGAAACGTTGCATGAAAAGAATATAAAACTTATTTTCTGCTTGCACAGATTTTTAAAGTCGGCACGAGGCATCGACGATTCATACAGGATGTACTCACACGTGCATCTTAAAGCATTTAATGCAGACCAAAACCACACAAGTATTATCTGGCTCGAGTATGCTTTTCGTATGACATCATTTGCACGTGGACACCTGTGGTGATCTCCGAGACACCCTATACTCTCTCTCTCTCTCTCTCTCTCTCTCTCTCGTACGTGTAACTCTTTCTCCTTATTAGAAATGCTGACATTTCTCCCTTTCTCTCTTTATTAAAACCGCTGATAATTGCTTTTGAGATGACTTCTTTCTTCTTCTTTTATTAAGTCTTGGTGGCTCAGTCGTTGCTTAGCTTTCGCTCCGCATGCTTCCGGAGCTAGATCTCCCAAGCGAGGGAAAATTATCTGAAGCATTACAGGCAGAGCCGACGGAATGAGCGGTCATTCCGTTTGTAGAAGCGATTGAGATATGTAGACGGCAGCCCTATCCGGTAATAGTGCCGGAAAGGTGAGCGCTAATACAAGTGCTATTTTGGCCCAATTATTGGCGCCTTTATGAAATTAACGAGTTCGACGATGAACGTTTAAGTGCACAGTTAAACACATGGTTCGTAACAGTTTAGTATGGTATAATATAGGCGAGACCCACATCAAATCGACAGAGGCACATCCGTCGCCAGTGTACGTCATATTTTATCAAGGTTTAACACAGTGGTGCTTTATAAGAACAAACAGACTACACCAAGAGGAAAGACACTGGAGTCGTCTGTTTTATTATCGGGATTAATATTTTAATTTGACAGTGCTAAGTTAAGTGATTAAGTGATTAAGTGATTATGTTGGAGGAAGAGGAGAACTGGGACCAAGAGCCTGAGTGGTCCTGGCATTTTCAAATGGAGATTGGGTTTTTCACATCAGCCCAGGAGTCCGACGAGGACTCGGGATACTGTTCCCTCGACGACTAGTGAATGTAAGAGCCATATTTTAAATTTTGTCCATTTTACCGTATTTCGCTTGGTTTTCGAGAATTTTCACTCTACTTCTTTTTGAAAATTTTTTTCGCCAGTCGATCGATAGCTGAGACTGAGCAAGTCCCCCTTGTCCAGAACCCAACCCAACCCCCCAAACTATCGGCCGTTTTGCCGTATTTCATTTGGTTTTCGAGATACGAGCAAAATTTCGAAATTTTCGCTCTTAAAATTTTTGTAAAATTTTTTTTCATGAATTAGTCGATAATTGAGACTGAGCAAGTCCCCCTTGTCTACAACCCCTCAAAATTTCGGCCGTTTTGCCGTATCTCGCTTGGTTTTCGAGATACGAGCAAAATTTCAATATTTTCGCTCTCCGAATTTTTGAAATTTTTTTTTTCGTGAAATTTGAATTTTATAAATAAAACATTTTTATAGAAGAGCTCGAAGTAACTTTAGATTTATTTTACTTGGGAGAGTGAGAGAGATGGAGAGAGAGTGAGAGAGTGAGAGAGAGAAAGAGCGATAGAGAGAGAACGAGCGATAGAGAGAAAGAGAGATAGATAGATAGATAGATATAAGTTTATTTGTAAATAGTTTACAAAATGTACATGTCAAATACATATTGATTTTTCTTTTGGATTATACATTTCATTATTTATGGTTTTTCGCAGTTATACATTTTCAGTCTTTCTATGATATCACAGCTGAGTCAGTCTTACATTGTTTCAGTCGTCAAAAATTACAACTTAAAAGTAATATCACAGAGCGTCTTAATTAAAATACAAATAAACAAATTTAATATAAAGAAACGATCGATATCTATCAGTCTTGGTTAAAATAAAAAGAATATAAGAGACTTTACAACACAATCACACATGCAC
>UELU01138354.1:5568-34195 GCA_900490025.1 Megastigmus dorsalis | reverse complement strand
AGGAACGAGTGTTATTACAAAGTTAAATTTGCTCGGCGGCTAAAATTGAGCAATTTAGTTTTACACTTTAAAGAAAATAATTATGTCGGTTCGTACTCTACTTGCTTCTAACGAGCTTCTAATAATCATTTATACTGACAGATAAAAATCATTATTAGCTGTAAGTAAGCAAGCTCAAAAAATAGTTCATCTAGTATATGCCTCTTTTGATAATAGGAAAAAATCTACGACAGTATTATTATTAAACTTAGTAAAACTTTTATCGTTTAGTTATAATATAAATTATAACTGAATTATTTTATATTATGTTCTTGCGATTGAAAATAATAACGCAACGCTGAAAATATTCATCTAACGCCATCTATCCCAATTGGCGATATCAACAAAATGACAAAACTCTGTATAGTCGGATTTCTCCCTAACCTTAAAAACATTTTTTTTCCGAGATCATCGGAAACAGGAGTGAAGTTGCCACACTCTGCTCGCCGCTCGGTAACGTGACGACGATGAACCCAACTAGAACGGTCATCTTAGACTCGTAATTTCGGCAACGACGATGACTAATACATATTTCTAATATTTATTACGAAAGGATAAAAATATTATCGCTAACCAAAAACGACTATTTCGAATTATTTTTATCCCGTCTACAAGAATATGGCAGTAATATTCCATAAAAACATTTATTTCGGAAAATAAAATTTTTATCTTTTGAACCAAAAATTTTGCATTAATTCTGGCTACACCATAGTATTCTTATCCAAACTCCAAGTCTAATGCGACTTGCCGCATCTATTTTTTTCAATTCAATTCTGAGTAAATTGAGTTCAAAAGCGCTGCGTGGGAAGTTTGTCACGTTGTATATATATATACATATATGATATATATACTATATATATATGTATGTGTATTTATGCTGAGATTTTTATAAAATTTGCTCTAATTGTATAATAACCTAAAACCCCACAACCCCCGACCCCCAATGTTGTTTGCCTGCGGCACCCGCTTCTAATAGTGCAGAAATAATTATCAAAAAATGTAAAATAAAATTTTTTGTGTGTCAGCACAAGTGCCCTTAAAATACTGAAGAGTCCGCATAAGTACTGTTGTACTACAGAAAAATTTTGACATTATATGGACGTTCGCATAAGTCCATCCGTGTCAGCACAAGTGATGTTGCATGTTGAAAAGAGTCAGCATAAGTGACCTTTTATATACGTATACACACATATATGATATAAACCTATATATATATATATATATATCAGTTTTCTCGATTCGCACATTGATGCATTTCCGAACCTTGGGGATTTCTGTGAAGAGCAATGTGAAAGATTTCATTAGGACATGAAATCTTTTACCATGAAAATGGGGCGTGAACATGATGGCGGACTATTGCTGATATATGATATATATGTATCGAGAAACAGTTTTTTGAGGTTATCTTAAAAATTTGCCCGGTACCCCTATTTTTTTCGACGAATTCGGATTCAGCGGGAAAAAATACATAAGAAAAAGTTATTCTCCATCCCAGAACCACATACTTTTTTTTTGTGGGCCTGTGTAATTTTTCTACTACTTCTAACTAGTTTTTATAGTTATGCTTCTAAGGCGTCTAGGGATTTGTATGCTTTTATTTCTTGTTGGGTTGTTAGATTCTAAATATTTCTCTTGTAAGACCGTGTAATGGTAAATTAGTGATTCATAGGTAAAAGTTTGTTCAATATTTAGTGGATTGTTGTCAAGGATAAAGTTGTTCTTGTTTACTAATTTCAATAATCTTTTTTGTAAATTTTGTAAACATCTTATTCTACCTGCATATGCCCCTCCCCAGGCCAGTATACCATACGTATCTATACTGTGAATAAGTGCATTATACAGCATTCTCATATTTTCTATGGACATGATTCTAGATAATTTGTAGAAAGTGAAAGTGTCGTATTTATTTTTATCGTATATTTTATTGCTGTGTACGTTTCATCTCAAGTTACTGTCGAAAATAACTCCTAGATATCTTGCTTCATCAACTCTTTTAATGTTGTTACCCTGGATGTTTATCTTCAAATTTTTCGGCGTGCTGTTGCAATTATTTCCAAATGCCATGTACATTGGTTTTTTTTTTTTTTCGAGGTGGAGGGGGAAACCTTAATGTGCGATAGGGAGACAAGTGTCTCCCCCTGTGTGGGACTCTCCCCTTTATCGCTGGAGCTACCCACTAAAACCCCTCCGCCTTGACCACGTGGCAGTAGTAGTCCCCCCGGCACCGCCGTGCGGCATTACTTCGGGGAGGGGGGGGGGTTCACGTCTTCTCCGCTCATTGCGTACCTCCTACTTAAGGACAGCCTAATTCCTGCCGTCCCTCCCTTTTTTAGGGCGGGACCGTCTCAACGATGACCTCAGCTTGCGCCCGTTTTTGATGACCTTGTAGCATCAAGTCGATGATATTGTCTGGTGTGACGCATCCAAGGTCCTCTTCAAGTGTCCCTCGTTCGATGCTCCATCTTCTGCAATTGAAGAAGGTGTGTTGTGCGTCGTCCTAGGGAGAGTTACAGTAGCCACAGCTAGGCTCCGCTACCTTTCCCATCTTGTGGAGGTAGAAGAAAAACAAGCCGTGGCCCGTCAGAAATTGGGTGAGTAATAGTTCACCACACCTATGTCCTGGTCCAGCCAGGTGTCCAGCTGGCTTATTAGCCTTGGTGTTATTATTGCAGTGTCGTCCGCCTATGATAATATTGTGTTTTCAGGCAAAGAGTTTAGTAAATCGTTGATATAAATGATAAAAAGTAATGGTCCTAGTATAGTATCTTGCGGAACTCCCTTGTTGATATTTTCGAAATTACTGTTGTATTTGTTTACTTTGACTCTTTGTTTTCGGTTATTTAGATAACTTTTTATTAGGTCGTGTGCGTTTCCTCTAATGCCATAAACATACAGTTTGTCTTTTGCTAGATCCAGGAAGGTTATTGCTATTGGATTACTTGTGTCTAGTTGATTTTGTACCTTTTCTTTTTCTGAATCCAAATTCTTTACTGGATAATAAGTTGCACTGAATACAAAAGTATGCTATTCTTTTATGCAGTAGTTTTTCAAATATTTTGGCGATGTTTGATATCAAAGATATAAGTCTGTAGTTTGTTGGTGAGTGCTTTTCTTTTGATTTATAAATAGGAATTATTTCAGCTAGTTTTAGATCTTCTGGACATATTCCCTTTTCTATGCATTCATTCAAAATGTGTGACAAAGGAAAAGAGATGCATGTTGCCAGTGCTTTTAGTGTTTTTGCATTGATTCCATCAACACCACCATTTTTGTTTCCCATATTTAGTATAATTTCTTGTATCTCTATGTTGTTTGTTGGTTGCAAAAAGATAGTTTTTTCATTCATTGGTGGTAATTTTATGCTCTTGTTCCTTGGTGTTTGAATTTTGTCTACTAATGTTTTTCCAACATTACAGAAAAATTTGTTCATATGATCTGCTATCTCTTTAGGATTTTTAATTTTTTTATTTTCGTCTATGATGTAGTTAATATTATTATTATTTTTAGAATTTATTCCAATTTTGTTGTTAATTTTCCTCCAGAGATTTTTTGGATTGTTAGTGTTTTTTCGTATCTGCTCTTTATCGAATTCTTTTTATGCTTTATTTATGATCTTATTAAGAAGTTTGATGTCATTTTTATAATCTTCTTTTTTATTTCGATTATTTGGATCATATTTCCAAATCTTATAAAGTTTTTCCTTGCTCTTGCATGATATTTTAATTACTTTTATTATGCAATTTTTTCTCGGTCTTATATTATTTTTATCATTTTTATTTACGTATTCGGCTTTACATATTTTAATAGTAACATATTTTAATTTTTTGCGTTAGGTTATTGAGTGCAAGATTTGGATCCGAGTTAATAGTGTTGTCTATACAGTTGATTGTATTAGGTATTTTGTTTAACTTGTTGTAGTCTACTTTTTTCCAGTGTTCTTTTCCTTATTTCTTTTAATTTTCTTTATAGACATAATAATGGGATAATGGTCATTAAATGGCACTTGTAGTATGTAATTCTTGTAATGTATGTTATTTAATTTGATAAAAAAATTGTCTATGCATGATTCATTAATATTGTCGATATTAGATGGTCTGGTTATATTCTTGTGACCAGGGCAGTATCCATTCATTAACAATTCCTGTAGAAATTCATGGTCTAATGGATCTTCATTTAATATATCACAATTAAAATCTCCGACTAATATATTATTTTTAAATTTTTTATTATGCTTCAATAAATCTTTAATGTTTAATAAAAATTCGGTCTTATGTATGTCGTGAGATCTACAAATTGCTGATAATACTATTACTTTCTTATTCACTAGTGTAATTTTGGAGTTAATTATTTTAAGTTTTTTAATCTGTAGGATCTCAGTTGTTTCTGTAAGATTATCTCTAAAATAAATTACTACTCCGTCCGATCTATTTACTTTACTATTATTGTAATACATTTTGTAATTTGGAATATTGAAAATTTCATAATGTTCTAACTTCCATGTTTTAGTGCAAACAATGATGTTTGGTTTAACTTTTAAATTATTTAAAAATCCTAACAATTTATTATAATTTGCATTTAAACTTCTAATATTTATGCATAGTATGCATTCCTTATCATTAATTAAATGTGTGTTTAAACTATCTAGGCTGTCTATTATTATTTCTTTGTTAATAATTTCATCGTATGTATCAGTTTCGTTACTATTAAGCATTATTTGCTTTTGGTGCCATATATGCTGATGTCGTTGTTGAGCCTACCGATCTTGCAATTCTTTTTCTGTTGGTATTGTTGCGCTCGAATGCATTTACTGCTTGTTGCGGGCGCGGGTGCTTTACCTTACCAAAGTAGCGTTGATACGTTGGCTCATGTGGGTAGTCTGTTGATTCAATGAATTTTTTTATTTTGTTTTTTAACATGTTGCATTGATCACTATCTAATGCCGAGTGGTTTGTGTCATAATTTGTGTTGAATTTCCTGTTCTGATATTCACAATTTGGACATTTAAAAGCCTCTGTATTGCATGTCTGTGCTGTGTGATTACCTGTACATTGCGTGCACGTGGCTTAATTGGTACATTGTTTGCCACTGTGGCCGAATCTCGCGCACTTAGGCCACGGATTTATGTTGATGATATCAAATACTCTAGAGTTTTGATATTAAACGAAAAGTCTGTTCTTGTTTTCTCTAATTTTTTTGTATATGTGTGACACGGGTTTCGTGTGCCAGGGAAAGGTGACGGGCCCCACCTACAACACCGGGGTTTTTAGTAAATAAGGATACAATAAACAACGCATAGGAAAGTGAGGTTAGGAGGGGTAATTGAATGAGAGCGAGAGAGAGAGCAGCACAACAGTGACAGTTGCAGCAGAAGTAACTGCAGTAATGCAACTACGGCTGCTGCACTGTTGTTGTAGGGAAAATAGGATAGGATAGGAAGGGGACCGATACGGTTTACCTGTACAGCAAGACCTCACGAGCAACCCGCAGCGTCGTCGATTGGAGGTGCACGAACACCTTCTAATCCCGACCGAATACATTTCTTTGAGGGCCCTCCTGCAGCGACACACGTACAACACACGCACACGGACGCCCGATGCACCGCGATCCGTGTAAGTACGCACGCCGGCCCAGGAAGGAGGCCAGGAAGCAAGGCCTTCCCGACGGACAGCGACGAGGACACGGTGGGATGCCGCCCCGGCACGTACTTCTCCTGCGACAAGGGACAGAAGCCAGGAGGCGGCGCACACATACACGCACGACACTGGTGTCGACACCGGGCGCAAGAGGCGACGAACCACGACGAAGACGATGACGAGGGTGTCGCCACCTACCCGCACCTAACCCCGTGACGGACGAAGACGAAAGCACGCGCGCGACCTCGACAGCGTCTACGAGGCGAAACAGCAGCGACTAGAATCCACAGTGACCGAAACACGCGACGAAAACAAGCTGGCGGCTATTTGCAATGCCGCCAGTCGACCGAGAGAGACGGGAGAACGGTGCGAAGAGAGAATCGCCGATAGCGCGTTAAGGAGCGCCCATACTGCCGCGCGCACGTAACCCCGAGTTCCCGAGTGGACTGCGCGCATGCTCCATCGGGCTTTCGGGGATATTAATGGAAAAATGACGATATGAGAATTGCGCGACGGGATTCGAATGGCGCGCGCGATGATCTGACCCAGATAAGAGGCTAGGTCAGCCGTGAGAGCCAATCAGCGACGAGGAGCCAACTAATTAGTGGAGAAATGAGGGAAACTGACTCTAGGTTTCTCCAAAAGGAATAACTAAGTCAAATTTCGGACTACGCAACTTGAATTTTGGACCTGACAATATCAATTAGAGCGAAGAATACAACAAGCACGACGGAGATAGAAGAAGTGGAGAGGACGGATGCGACTAGTGAGCTTCTAAAAAGAAGACACTTGCCGTTGAGACAGTGAATACAGAGCATGCGTTTCGCAAGCCACCATCGCACTATCTAAAGCAGCATAGCCCAGCCGAAATCTTTTTTTTCAATTATACCAGCGACGAGGACCATCCACGGAGTATTAGCGACACCGGAAAAATTACCTAGCGACGAGGAAATAATACCGTGGTGTGAGAGGAGCGATAGAGAGAGGATATTTGGGGAAGCAATCCGGTACTTTTTGCCACGGTGAGTGGGCCAGACGCCATTGGACTTGGCGGTCGGACAACCTAATTGGGTGAGTCGCAAAATGGTATCCAGCGCGCGATCGGTGCGAGGTGCTCGCGATTCAATAGCGACTTTGGCAGCGACTGATTAGCTTCTTTCGCGACTTAACCTATTGGCGACGACGCGGGTTGCGAAAAATATTATATCTATAGGTTTTTGAGGTCGTTGAATTCGAATTAGATGGTTGTTTGATCCCACAACCTCAGGGTCAAGGTCATTTCAAGGTCAAATTAACAAAAAACCGTCACCGCGAAGTGGTGCCCTGCATACAGACACAGACGAAAAACCTAAGAGGGTATGAAGGTTACTCTATGCGAAAAATACCGTACAACTTGTGTTGCAGTATCCTCCTTGTATGTAGTAGATTTAATTGTTGTTAGAATCAAACAAAGATTTCAGACAGTTTATGTCTTTCAAAAAAAATGTGATCTACAACACGAATCAGTTTGACCCTGAAATTATCTTGACGTTATGAGGTCAAACAAACATCGGATTCGAATTCAGCGACACTAAAATCGTACAGATACAGTATTTTCCTTCGTATGGACGGGTTTTTGTCAATTTGGCCTTGAAATGACATTGACCCTGAGGTTATGGGGTCAAACAAACATCGGATTCGAATTCTGCGACCGCAAAAACAGATAGATGCAGTATTTTCCTTCGTATGGATGGGTTTTTGTCAATTTGGCCTTCAAATAACCTTGACCCTGATGTAACGGGGCGAAACAATGCCGAATTCGGATTCAGCGGGGCAAAATACTATGGGGTATGTAGGTCTCTTCCCCAGGACAGAACATTTTTTTTGTGTAGCTGTGTAATTCTACTTTGTTAAAATGGAAATAAAATGATGTTAGTCTTATAAAATTAGATTGTTAACAGTATAAAACAAGTATTCAATGTGTTGGTATTATTTAATATATTGGATACTTGTTTTATACTGTTCACAATATAAATGTATAAAACAAACACCATTTTATTTCCGTTTTGACAAAGTAGAATTATTTGATGATATCTAAAATATCAGCCAATTACTCTACAGTTAGTTGTAAAAAATAAAATAATTTATTCCTGTTAGAAAGAATTAGCGGCATTTAAAATATCTAAAAATCTGACCAGAAAAAAATCATGAATCTTATACGTAAAACGGAACTCATCTTCGTAAAACTTTAATATTTTAAGTGAATATGTATTTTTTCTTAGCAAATACAGCTGGGACTATCAATCTGAAGGGAAAACCACATATTTTGTCGGTAAAAACCGTGTATTCTGGTCTTAAAATGGATATGTCTAATAATTTACCTAGTAAGTAAAAATTTTAAAGTAATTGGATTTTGCGTACTTTTCTTGTTTCATATTGTGATAGTTCAAATAAAGAACATGTAAAGTTGATGCTATATGGATATCCAATTGATGCTCGTACAACGGTATGATTGTATATGCATATATAGTTTTTTGACGTAAAACGTGAACGAAGAATAAAAACTATAGTTCAAAACTTTTCTCCGTGTGGCAAAATACAAGTGTGGTCTACAACCGATTAAGATGTAATTTTTGTGAAAAAGAAAACACTGTTATACTTTATTAATATAAACTATTAACACATGAAATAAGAAAGTTATGCAATGTCTTGATTCGCCCTGCTGGAAATGGTAAATTGAGATCGATTCAACTTGTCCATTTCGTCGATTTTAATCGACCATAACTAGCAGAGTCTATAAAAATGTGATAATTATGAAAGTAATATGAGCTGTATTTTTATGCCCACTTCAGATTTTTATAATTTTCATATATATGTTTAGATGTCGGGAACAAAGATTCAGGTTTCAAGAAATCTGAAATATTACCGTTGAGTGAAATTAAAAACTTGTCCACTGACAAGAAACTATTATACAATCTTGGTAAGCTAGTTTTTTTTTTCTACACCGACAGAAAAGTTTAATAAAATGTACCCTGAAAGTAACCCTAAAATTTACTGTATCATACAATAAATGCGATTGACTTTGTCGATTTATGAAAAAATTACCGGGAACACTGTAAAAAGTCTACTTATTCTACTGTCTGGAGGCGCTGCAGGTATATATATATAGATATACAGTTAAATTTAGTATTAAATACCAATTTAAAGAAAAACCATAAAAAGATATTGATAGTGCAAACACGAAATATAATGATGCGTATATATAAAATTACCGTGTTAATCAGGAAAACTTGAGTGCCATTAAGTAAAATTTATCTGTATTATCCATGCAATTTTTATTTCTTTTACAGTAAATTTTAATGTTACTTAAAATTTACAGGGTTAATCCGATAAAAATTTCATGGTGAATTGTAATTTATGTGGAGCAAACGGTAATTGTTATAGGGAATACAGTAATTTTTATTATATTTTTCTGTCGGTGTACGATAAAATATGTAGCTTCCATAAATTGAATTTTAGGCAATACTTCTTCTTACAGAAATGAGCCGCGAAATATTAAGGAATCCAGCAGAGCTCAAAGTCATGTATGAATCAGGCAGCCATACGTCCCCCTCTAGTGAAGAACCTACTGATATTTGGCAGATGCGAAAAATGTTTCCAATTACTGACGTTGCTAAATTTGTAAAATTTAATCAAGATTTAAAAAGCAAAGACGTCTGGGCTAAAGTGGTCTGTCTAACAATGATATTGCATTTTTGTCAGATTTTTGTAAAGCGTTTCAATAATTTTACCTTTTATTATACAGAGACGGTTTCTTGGGTCAGTCGGTGGTAAAGATGGCTTTAAGTGCGTACGAAGAATGCTACAGAAAATTTTAATTGACGAAGTGGCAGTTCATTATTGTTTCTACGGTCTCAGACTGAAAGATAGCTTCCGCGATCATAGAATTTGGGATATCATTTTAGATGTTGCTGTAACAAAGTTCATAACTTTCACTTTGCATTTTGCAGAATCGGCATCGAAAAACTGTCTTAAGCAAGCGACTAGAAGAATTCAGAGGGCTGCAGCAAAAAAGACAAGTATGTATTTGATATTAATAATATTATTTTTCAATACGAGAGCGTATAACGTAGTATTTTTCCACTCGTGTAGAACAGTGTTGAGTAATATTTTATATTCGCTGCATTCACTTTATTTTTAGCCAATTATTTTCAGCATTTATACAGCGTTCAATATTTAAAATTTATTTGTTACAGAAAGAATAACAAGCAAGGTATCCAAGGAGATAATGTGGAGATTCTTAATAATTCTAAAAAGGGTAACAATGATGACGACTCAGAAGCTGCGGACGTGGAAAGCGATTAATAATATATACTTACATTCACTTTTATAATGTAATTTATTACATTATTACATAGTGTGTATTCTTTGACGCTAATGTACTTTATTACAATATTATATGTGTTATTCGTTGACGCTAATGTAATTTATTAATTTTAACTATTTTTATTAACAATTGCGTATTCAGGTTAACTACACAACGATGCCTCAATTAAAATTAATTATAATGTAAGCTATTTAATTATAGGTATTATTTCCATGCACAAAAAAATAAATATGATTCTTTACAATCAAAAACGTTGCGAAACAATACAATTAGTAGCGATTTCGTAAATATTTCATTCAAGTTTGTAGAAATTAAAAAAAATAAGTGTGCTCAATGAACAATTGTGCCAATATTAGGTATTTTAAGAATAATCTGCCCATTTCGTAATGATTTTGAAAGTGTTAAAAAGGTTATTTAGAATTTAAAATAATAATTTAGTTCTGATAAAATATGAAGTTGGTTTCAAGTTTAATTGTTGGTCAGATATTCGAGATGACTTTAATAATTCTAGTTTGTCAAAATTGAAATAAAATGATTTTATCCTTGTCCATTTAGGTTGTATACAATATTTTGGTATTATTTAATTCAACTTTCATTCACTTCATTTTTGTCTCTTACAGATTTTGTTTAGTTATAATCCTATAAAATAATGGATCAAACTCAAATTTTTGTCAAAATATTTTTGAAGTTCACTGAAATATTTATTTTTACATAGACAAAATATCTGCTTCACATTTCATTTGTAATATTTTAGATTCTAAATAATTATTTCTATTGCATTGTTTAAAAATATTTTCTTAATACGATTTAAAATGAAAGATACCGCGAAATACTTATATATTTTATTTTAAAGATTATAGTTTCGAGCTCATTAATTATGTTGTTTCATGTACACATACATGTATAACTTATATGTAGCTTTATAATCTAACTTATTACATTTTTGTATAACACGTGTTATCCGATTAAGCTGATATAATTTGTACTATACTAATTTATAGTCGTGTATTCTTGTTAAAGAGCAAATAAATATCAATACTCTAACACGTATAAACAAGTTTTTTTTATATTTTTCCAATAAAACATTCCTGTTATGAAATATATTATATATATTCCAAAAATACGTTTTGGCCACGTAGCTACAACGTTTCCGGTATAGTACCGATCTGCAACTGCCACAATTTTTGCACTACCTAGTCACGTTTTAGGGACGTTGCGAAACCGTGCTCAGTGGCACGTGTCTGCTACGTAACTGTAACATCTGTGTTACCGCACCAATTCAATCGAAGAAATTCTTTTGAATCCGCTAGTCACGTTTGTGCTACGTCGCTGCTACCTCGTTGATATTGTGATTTTTACGTAGCAATTACGTCTCTTTTGTTACCAATGCGGACATTTTCCACGTTGCCCCAAGGTAGCAGCGATAGCAGCCTAACAAAGCAGGAACGAGGAATGCAGTGGAAGTTTAGAGAAATGGCAAAAAGTATAATCGGAGCCATCAGATCAGGAGAAATACAAGAGAAACATAGCATAAAAGTAGGAAACGGAAAGCTATAATACGCTAGAGAGGATTTTTTTGTATGGGATGAGAAGAAAAAAAGTCTAATGTTAGTCAATAAACGAAAAGGGAAGTAAAGGTGCAACGGAGAAGAAGAGGGAGAAAAAGAAAAGAGAAGAAGAAAAAAAAATAGAAGAAGATATTGCGCGCACAATTTATCAACTTGTATTTTTGGGATCACTACAATAAAATAAACTGCGACGCTGTATTGTAGTTCTCTTGATTTATTTAAACAAAAGTTCTTATTCTAATTATTGTCTCTAATAAGATATTGAATAATTGCGACAATATAATAAGTCTACACAAATGATTGAAAGTGTTGATTATGGAGATGTCTCTAGCCGAATCACTGACTGTCGGACTTCGAGAACAACTCTTACAAAAATGCGTCTCTATCCGAATCACTCGATGTGTCGGATCTCGAGACTAAGTGCGCACCGACTCATGCGAACTGAGCGGGTCTGAAAACCGACCCGTCTTAACCGAGCGGAGTCTAAGAACCAACTAACTGAAAGAAAGATTTTCCTTGGCAGAATACTTCGGAGGAGGGATACACTGTATTGCAGAAGCGTGCCTTAAAAACGGCGTTAGTTTAAGGTATCCCTTTACCAGAATTTCCCAACGTAGGCAAAAAATGAAAATAGACAGAGGCTTAACATGCGCCCTAAGTAAATGCAATAAAAAGTGCCGAAAACGTGAGTTCGGAATGTCTGGCCGACATGTGGTTGCCAAATGCAAGTAACTCGGCGGTCATTGTTTTTGAACGGTGCGGCCCGGTTAGGGAAGTCCCGGGTAATAAAAAAGGACAAAGATTTTTTAGACCTATTCTGCTGATGCGCCCAAGGAAAATCACCTTAAAATACGTAGTAATAAACTCATTGAAAATACGTGCTTGAATAGAAGAAAAGAGAATGGAGCATCGCTCTCTTCACGAACACCTGCAGGATTGGAAGCCGATCCAAACTACACGAAGGGCCAGAGGAAGGCCGACACGAGGCAGGCGAGCCGGGCGGCCATGATCGCAGCAAGGACTCCAGAGGTCGGACACGAGTAGTCGTCCAGGAGTCGAGAACTTCGGCGCCCACGGTGGCTACCAGCAGCCGACGGACTCAGCCGAAAGGCCGACGATCCGAGACCGTCGCATGGGGCATCCGAAGGGGGGCTGCACGAATCCGGCTGCCTACACCGATCGAGCAGAGGAAGAGAAGATCCGCCCGCGAAGAAGCTCCAGGTGACCGTCGGCAGCGAGCATATGCTCTCATGGTAATTCTCTCTCTCTCTCTCTCTCTCTCTCTCTCGCGTTAGAGTTACGCGGTGCGGCAATTAATAAGCGCAGAGTGCGTGTATCCTGCGCACCAAAGATTAGCGCGAGTATTGTAAAATCGCGAAACGCGACCGATACTGCTGCGTGCAGGATGGCGAAGCGATAGCCGCGCGATTGCGCACGGACTACGACCGACGGCTCCAGCGGGGGCACCATGTATTTTTAGCGTTTTAGTTCAATAAATTCCGCAGTGCGGTTCCTAGCATCAAATGAAAGTTCTCTCTTGATCTTCTTTTCAGCCCCGCAAATTAGACAAACCTCTCTCCGACTGACGTGCCGAGCGCGACAGAGGTCTCTGTCGCTTGTGCGAGAGCGGCGACGAAAAGGTGAGCATCGGGGCTTAATAATTACAAGAAATGTTGCTAAAAAATCGAATAAATTATTGATGTAAAAATCATGCCACCTACGTCTCCACCCTCGTCACAGGAGGACTAGCAGAGTTAAAAGGTAAAAAAAGGGAGGAAAAGGATAGAAAAAGTAAGAAAGAGTAATCAGGGATAAAAGAGAGCAAGGATAGGACCTCTAAAAGGGAAACATGCATCATAAGCAGGAAAAAGTTAGAGAAAAAAGGAAAAACATTGGAGGAGTCAGAGAGAAAAAGGACATAGGCAAGACATGTATAATAGCCCCAAACGAGACAGAAAGAAGGAAAGTAAAAAAGACAAGGGAGAACAACAAACAACAGAGAGAAGAGTTAAAGAAAAGACAAGGATTAAAGGCATTAGAAAGAAAATAGAATGAGAGAGAGAGACAGAGGAGGTTAGATAGAAAAAAGAAAAAAAAGATGTAAATTAGAGCGAGAATAGGCAAATAGGAAATTGAAATATTTTAGAATAGAGAGAGAAGATAATGCTGGACGGCGACCAAAAGGATAAAGTTATAATAATCTTGGAATACTCAAGCTTTCTTACTTTGGGTGTTAGCATAGTGATACTAACTAGGGCCACATCTTACATCTTGAACACATTTCAATTCTTGATTCTTGAAAAAGTTTTAAATCAAAATAATGCAAGTACATGTAGGTACACATAACCTTACATATAATCAAAAGTTTTTCTATATACTTCTACAGTCACATTCGTATTCCACTTCCACTACATACTATATCTACAATAGACACTTATATATATCATGAATATTCAGTACGTATACGTACTGAAGCCTATAGGCTGTAGTGCTAAATAAAACGATGTACGTCACATCGGACCGGTAGTAGTTTGAAGTTGAAAGGGAAGACTAAAAAGGTGAACCCACGATCTCCGGGAAAGCGATTCTGCTCGAACTTTAGAAAGTAGATTCTGGTACCTGAAAATGAAGTTTAGAACCAATATTTGTAACAAATGGACACAATTCTACAAGATAATCGCTACTTAAGCCAAATACATAATCATTTATTAAATTGTTTCACACTTTATAATTTGGCAACAAACAAAAAATGTTTCTTAATTACAAATGAAAATTAAGAATGTGACCTTCAATTTCAGAGGTTATATACGTAAATAGCTGAATTCTTTCAAAAGTTATGCGAGCTTAAAAATTAGGCACAATTTTGCATTTTAAATTATTATAAAAATAATGAAGAGTTTTAAGTGCGAGATTGTGTCTAATTTTAAAACGCTAATAACTTTCGAATGCGCGAAGCTTTTTACTTTTACAACCTCTCAAATTAATGATCTAGTTATCTATTTTCATTTGTGATTTGGAAACAATTTTTATTTTATTTAGTCGCTAATCTGTAAAGCATGAAACAACTGTATGAATTTTCGCGTATTTGGCTTGAGTAGCGATTATCTTAAAAGATTAGGCCCATTGGTCGCTAAATTGTTTCTAAACTTCATTTTAGGTACCAAAAACTACTTTCCAAAGTTTCAGTAAAAACGCTTTCCCGGAGATCATGGTCCACCTTGTCAATGCATTGAAAGGGTACTTTGTATTTTAAACTGCTTGCTTCTGTAAGTGAATCAACTTTTACGCGGTGTTCTATCGAAAAAATTATAAATAAATTTGTTTGCGTTGATAATATGTTTCTTATACGTGGAACTATTTAATTTGATAGTAACATCACATTTAGTGTCAGTACTGTCCGAGTAGGAGATGATGACTTCAAGCAATGCCACATTTTACTGCAATTACGTATTTCTTTTTTATCAATATTCCGAATGAAGGCACGGATGATTAAATTTGTAATGTACAATATATGATGATAATAAAAGTGTCATCTATATCCTGTCTCCGAAGGGCTTGACAGAAGTTGCTTGTTTCTTTATGTGATTAATTCTTCACGCGGAGTCTTGATTGCAAAAAATTATAAAAAATTATAAAAAATAGAATGATGGGTCGGTCGATTAAACTTGTAAGGTGGAATTTATGATAACAATAAAAGTCTCATTTTTATCCGGTCTCAGAAGGGTTCGTTTTAAGCTGCCTGATTCTGAATGTGATTCAACTTTTACGTGCTGTTCTTTCGCAAAAAAATTATAAAAAATTTGGTTTGCGTTGAAAAAATGTTTCTTATACATGAGACCATTGAATTTGATAGTAACATCACTTTAATTGTCGATAATATCCGGTTGGGAGATAATGACTTCAAGTTATGCCATATTTTACTCCTATTAGATCAGGTATTTATTGAGCCAAACGTGGTCACCGCCGTTATGTATACTGCTGCATCGTAAGCACGCTCCGACGCGTCTGAAAACCCATGAAGCTCCGTAAGCATTAATTCTGTGAGCAATCCACTTCAGCGAGGTATTTTAAGCAACGGTAAGTCTCTGAGAAGGCGAAGACAGTCATCCCACTTTTCTATTAGATTGCTTGACAGTCAATCATCCCACTGCAGTCCAGCGTGCCAGAGACTTTGCATGAAAATTTTGAATTTTATAGTTACAGGTGTGATCCAACCAATTGGATCATACAGACGTCCGATAAATGAAAGAGCTTGACGTTTCGTAATGTTTTCATTGGCATTTGTAACTTTTACGGAAAAATTGAAACAGTCGTTTTCTGGTTGCCAAAGGATTCCGAGAGTGTGACAAGCCTCCTGCAACTGCCACTCGCGATGAGGGGATGAAGCAAGCTTGTCAACTGGTATCTGTGAGAGTAGTTACGGATGATTCGCTGTCCACTTACTGAAGGGAAAGCCATCTTGAGCGAGTAGAGAAATTATTTCGGTTTGTAAGTGTTTCGCCTCTGCAACAGTATCCGCTCCAGCAAAGACATCATCTACGCAGAAGTTCTTGAGTACAAGTTTGGAGGCAGCAGGGTTGGTGGTTACTCCATCAGACACGAGCTGCTTGAGAGTGCGTATAGCCTGATATGGGGAGCTAGCAAGTCCGTAAATGACTGTTTTAAGATAAAAGGTGCGCACCGCATGATCAAACGTATCACGCCAGAGTACCTTTTGATAGATTTGATCTTCTTCTGCTATCAGTATTTGGCGAAACATCTCAATATCCGCCGAGAACACGACGCAAGTTGTTCGCCAACGAAGTAAAATATTAAAGATATTTGTTTGAAGTTTTGGGCCAATGTGAAGACAATCGTTGATTGAGTGTCCTTTCTGCAATCTCACAGACCTATTAAAAACTACACGTAACTTTGAATCTTCCTTGATAACTTTGACGACCCCATGGTGTGGTAAGTAGAATTGTGATATCTGAGTGATGTCGACGTCAGAAACTTCCTTCATATGATTGAGCTTTTCGTAAGCGTATATAAAACTTATTTAATCTTCATGTAGTTGAGGTGCAGACTTGAAGCGTTTGTCCATACGGTTTAGCATTGATAAAGCAGAAGAAAGGGAGTCTCCCAGATCTGACAAGTTTGAGTTGAATGGCAGAATGAGCACATATCTTCCTTCTCAATTCCGACTATGAGTTGATAAAAAGTGTTGTTCGCATTCTGTTTCTTGAGCTGTATACGGAGAGGATGGTTTTGACATTTCCTCCTGTTCCCTAAAACGCTCTAATATCCTTGATAAATCTTGATCTGTAATACATTGGAGACTTGAAACTGGCCGAGGGTCCTTAGAATTCTTTAGGCTGTCTATTGACTCTGAGGTCAAACATCTCATAGTAATCCATCCCAATGCAGTGGCCTGAGAGATTATTGTACCATCTTCGTTTTTATTGAGTCCATCTTCAATGGCAAAAGTTAACGAGGCTTCTTTTATTGTCGTAATGAACAGTGAGTCGTGTCCAGGCGCGATCATAGTTTTCGGCCGTGATTGGAATATTCTTAATCATTTTTTCCGCTTCGCCAGATAGTGTAAAAGTTCAACATTCGTAAGCTTGTCGTGAGTGCCAACTAATGCTTGAAAGAGATCTTTATTCGATGTCCAATCAGAATATTTACCTTCGAATGTAGATAATTCAATGGCCGGTAACTTACGCGGCGCTCCATTCGACTGTACAACGACTGAGGACGGAACTGTTGTGCTTGTAAACGGTGGTTGTTCTAAATTGGATCGAACGTCCAAAAATTTGCCTCGTTCATCGAGAAAAGTTTCTTCCGCTTGTCCGATAAAGTCTTCTTTAAAGTAACTTAAACTCTTCGATTCGTTAGTCACTAGAGACAATATCGCCTTATGACGCGCAAATATGGTCTGCCATTTTCCTTCTAAGTTTTTTAAACGTGATTCAATGTTGCCTTTCGTCGAAGCTTTCTTCTTTAGATTTATGAAGGCACACGTCATTAAATCATGGTCTGAGATTTGTTTAGTTATCAATTCGTTAATCGACATTTTGATACACTTGCAAAATCACACTTACAAACTCGTAATTCAAAAAACTCGTCGACAACAAAACGCTTTTAGCTTGAGAACAACAGTTCGATAATAATCGAGAGCAGCCTTTAGAGGAAAACAGACCACAATGTAAACAAAGGCCGCGTAACTCTCACTGACTAGACGACACTTGCGATGAAAACTTTTGACTGCCAGTTGAGTATGATAGAATATAATTTTCAGTTTGATTTCACGAAGTCAATTTTTATTCACTGATTAACATGGTTCCAACATGATTTTCACTTTGAGTTTCCTTGAATTATTCGCATTCGAATGATATGTCATAAGTGTTCCTCGTAGCTGCTTGATTACAATGATGCACATGCACTAGACGCGATAAGGAATTGCACTAAATTCGATAATAATTGATTTCGAGATGAGATTGATCCGGCTCGAAGGACCATTAATTGTTCGAGAATGATTAGAGGTTTGATGGTTGGCTCCATGAAAAAAACATTCCATGGCTAATTTTGACCAGGTCACTATTTATTTTATTAAAAAAAAAATCAAGCAATCTAGTTACACTAATAAATGGGTTCGTAACCCTTACAATATTTAACTGAAATTATTCTTAGTCTCGCAGAATGTGTATGATTCACGCGACGGTTGCTCTCGCACTGCTCGCCGACTCCCAAGGATCGAAAAACCTGTACCTGCGTATATACGTGTTTACATATTGCGAGCCGCGCACACACTTAAATATCAGAAATTCCGTTTCGAATAAACTGAATCAGCTCAATGATAATAAGTCATCTTTACCGGTTTCGAAAACCTTAATAAGGGTGAAACTCCTTTACAATTTTCAAAAAATCAATATATTTTTGCATAAAAAATTAATTTATCCCTTCAAGAATATTTCAATTCAAAGTCCTATGAGAGCTACAGCCTGTGAGCGTGACTCATTTTAGAGCGCACCGCCCGTGCGTCACAGGTATATGGAGCGCTAAAGGCAGGTCAATGCCTCTTTTATAATCCCTTTTGTGTAGGTCGGTCTTACCTTTAATTGTATTGGAGCAGATGTTTCGCAGCGCGTTTCGAGTGAAAAGACCGTTACAGAGCAGGTATATAAAAGTACACCAACATATAGTAAATAAACGCTGTGTCAGCTACGCAGTCAGTCTCGATCGAATGTTCGATGCATACAGTTGAATTTTGGGAGCCAAAATGTCAAGCTATCCAAAAGGAGAGAAAATCAGTACTTCCCGAGTATCAAATCCTCGAAAAAAACGTTTTCAAGGCAATCAATTTACGGCTGCGGACGAGGAGAGACCAGAAACCAGTGCGAGTGCAAAGGGACTTCTCACTGCCGACATCAAAGATATTCGCACTAATCCGATGCATGCATACCGAATTATTGAATTTGCAACCGTTTTTCTAGCTTTGTCTGAAATTTTACTTTGTCGAAATTGTAAGCAAGCAGCGACTTTTAACAATGGCGGTCATCGAGGCCTCGGATTTAAAATTATCGTAACGTGTCGGTGCAGTCGTAGAGAAGTGAATTCAGGTCTATTTATTCATACTGGTTATGAAATAAATCGTCGAATAGTTCTTGTTATGAGATTTTGGGCATCGGTAGAAGTGGAATAAATGTGTTCTGCAATCTTATGGACATTTGTAGTGTTTTGAGTAATAGTATTATAGTTACACTAAAATCGTTGAGCATATTCATTCTGCTGCAAACGTAATGTTCGATTTTATTTGTAAAAAAGCAGTCGAAGAAAAAAAAATGCAGATCATGAAAGGCCGCTTCTAAATTTTAAAGTTTCGGGTGATGGTTCTTGGAAAAAGCGTGGTTTCAAGTCATTGTGCGAAGTTACGACACTCATAGGATATTACTCTGGTAAAGTAATTGATTTAGTAGTGAAAAGTAGCTATTGCCAAGGGTGCATTTTCTGGAAAAACAAGACTCACACTGATGAATATCGTGAATGGTTCGGGGAACACGAGGAAGAGTGCGCAAAAAACCATGAAGGTTCTACGGGAAAAATGGAAGTGGATGCCGTAAAAGACATGTTCTCCAGATCTGTAGAGAAATATGGAGTTAAATATGTAAATTATATATGAGACGGTGATGCAAAAACTTTTAAGGCAATTTAGATTTAAACCCGTATGGTGATGAATTTACAGTTGTAACAAATGAGTGTATCGGCCATTAATTGGTAAGTCACTAAAATCAGTAGTTTTCAAGTGTAAAAACTTTAAACGCGTTTTTCTAAAAACTGGCGAATTGGCGTAACTTCTCATTTAAAAACTAAACGACAGAACTTGCTTAAACTTTCCACGAAGTTACTTTATAGTATTGTTTTCTATTTATACCTAAAGATTTAAACTTTTCTTATTAAAAAAGTAATTTTTTAAACAAAAATATAACAAAAAAAACGGAGAAAAATTATACTTTTTTTTTAAAAAAAGATGTCGCATTTACAATTTTGTAATTTTTTATGCATTTGTAGAAAGCATAGAGCGAAATTATACTACTAATCGAAAATCGTTTCTATTTTTTATTTCAGATCACCCAAAACAATTGGAGAAATTACGCCAATTGCAAAGTCGTTCGTCACGTTGCGAACTACGCGCCGCATAGCACCCCATTTTGTTTGTTTTTTTTTTAAGGTAGTTGTATACCGACTGTGTGACTCAAATTGAAACTTACAAAAAAATTGGAAAATATATTCGAAGTTTTTATGTATAAAGTATTAAAAATGAAAAATATAACTTTTCCTAATATTATCATGATGAAATATGATACACAGCGAGAGAGATAGACTATTGTTTTTGTGTAATCATAAGTTGCGCGTCATACTCCGAGGGGTTATGGTCGTTCTACTTTCTGAGCTAGATTGAACTGTAAGATTTCGTAAAACATTGGATTGACCCTGCTTCGTTACTAACTGGTCAATCTTTTCCAAATTTATACATGAATTCTAAAATATACTAAACTAATTTTTTCAAAATTTTTGTACCATAGCGACAATCAGTCAGTCAATCGGTCAATATTATTTACTTAAATGCATCATTTCGTAAACAGTCGCCATTACAGCAATGTTAAATATTGTAAATTTTAACTTGCTGTAGCTTTAAAACTATTTGGTAAATTGATCCTAAATTTTACAGTCATCTTTTACTGTACCTTAATTAATTTTTCTCAAATTTTCAAAAATAATTGAAGTCTTTAGATTTGGTATACAACTACCTTAAATAAAAAATAATTTAAGGTTTTTTAATAGTGTATAAAAATGTTATTAATATTCAGGAAATAATAAATATTTTTGTCTCCTCAAAAAAAATTCTTAAAAAACCCATCATTTTTTTGTTTCTAAAGCAGTTTCCCACCTTAAAGCTTCTTATTTTCGTATGAGATACATATGGCGAGTGGACGAAAAGTCCCAGAATCCACCGTTACGTACCAAAATTGGATGATTCCGGGCTGTCCCGGAATACGTATGTACGTATGGTGGATTCCGGGACTATTAAGGTGCCTATCACACTTGTAGAAATATTATTTTTTTAGTAACTTTTGATGAACATCATTGGGGTCGGGGGTTGTGGGGTTTTAGGTTATTATACAATTTAGAAAATTTGAAACAAAACATAATCTACCGTTGTGTGAAATTCTTTACAAATCCCGGAACCTACCTTTACATGCAGATATATATGTGAATATATATATTACTCATGTTTTCATAAAAATTTATATAATTTATATATCAATCAGGAGCAAAGCATATAAAAAAATATTGATTTTTATTTTTTTTTTTATTACTACAATCAACTAATCGTTTTGATTACTACAAATGTGATTACTGCATTCATTCGTTATGTCGCGAAACCGTTCAACATCTTCTGTTTCATTGCATACATGATATGAATCAGATTCTTTAGAAAACGATTTCGATGAAAATGTATTCATTCCGAATCCCGACGATTCCGGTTCCGATCCTGATTCATGTTCCGATTCTGATTTAGATTTGGAGCACGAAATACCCAACATTACTTATAGAAAAGCTTGTGCACGTTATTTTGAAAACCTAGATAAACTTGAGAAAGATCACAAATTTATCTGGATTGATGGTGAAAAGTTACACCCAGGTGTTTGTGAAGAAAAAGTATTATTGACTGAATCGCAAAAAAAGAATATACGTGAGTGCAAACCTTTCGAATTGTTTGAAATCTTTTTTTCCATCAAAATGAAACAATATATAATTGATGCGTGTAAAGAGAATAATTATGATCTGAAATTGCAAGACTTAATAGTTTCATCGGAATAGTTATTTTTACTTCATTCAATAAAAGAAAGTCACAGAGAGATTACTGGTCATCTGATCCATATTTATCTAGTGAAATTGTTTCTGCTGCAATGTCTCGCAATAAGTTTGAAGAAATAAAATCTATATTGAAATATTCAAAAGCTAAAGACAAGGATCCAAATGATAGAGGATGGCGTGTTCGCTCTCTGTTGAAACTTTTCCAAAACAACATTTTCAAATTCGGAATGTGGAAAACTGCTTTATCCATTGACGAGATGATGGCCAAGTCTTACGCAAAAACTGTATTGAAAGAATTTATTCAAGGAAAACCAATAAGATTTGGCTTGAAATTTTGGGGTTTGTGCACCTCCGATGGCTATCTACTAAATTAAGATCTTTATTGCGGTAAGAATTCTCAAATCGAAAATAAATTAACGAAATGTGTTTTAGGTTCGCGCGTGGTATTAAATTTATTACAACCATTCTTTCAAATAACAAATTATAACAAAATCTCTGAGTTTCATCTGTACTTTGATAACTACTTCACGAGGATGGATTTGATTTTACATTTGCAGAAATTGCGTTTGAAATGCACTGGTACTACCATAGATAATCGAGTTAAAGAAAAAAATGTTTTTGATAAGAAAGCTCCAAGAGGTACTTATATTGTAAAGCACGATCTAAATAGTGGCATAAATTTCATCACTATCATAGATTCAAAACCCGTTTCAATAGCTCCAACTGCTGCAGATGTCACTCCACTCTCAATTTCAAAAAGGTACAATACAGAGGCCCGATCTAGAACTGAAATACTTTTTCCGACAGCCTTTCTTGTCTACAACAAATTTATGGGAGGTGTCGACGTGTATGATGGACACTGCAATAATATACTCCCAGCTATATCATCCAAAAAATGGACATGGGTCATTTTTAGGAGACTTATACAGGCGTCTATTACAAATTCTCTTGTAATTTTCAATGCTGCTAACTATGGAAACAAAAAAGTTGGAATAAAAGTGTTCACAATTTCAGTTGCCAAAAACTACATTCAAAAAAGTCGTCAAAAAAGTCAAAAACATCATGCACGATCTAGTAGCGACAAATTAAAAATTTGTTCAAATAAAAACTGTTCAATAAGAACAAGGGTTTTCTGTAAAGAATGTAATTTGCATATTTGCGATAATTGTTGGCCGAAAAAGCACTGCTAGAAGTTATGTACAAGTGAGAGGCAAGGGGACTCTCGAAAGAAAGCACCCCAAAACGTGAGAGGCAAAGGGACACATGAGAAAAAAGTACCCAAAAGGCGACAGATTTTTAACACGTCCACGCCGTTGTCTCTGGGTGATGTTAAGAGTCAAAAAATGTACATACATTTGCACAGATACACATATATATATATATACATACATAGAGAGAGAAAACGAAGGAGATAGAGAGGGAAAGAGAACAAAGAAAGACGCCTGTCCCTAGGTATACGTGTTTGTATACATAAATATTACACTTTTTTTTGCCAAAATAAAGGATAAAATTATTTTTTCTCGAAAACTATAGACCTTCCCAAAAAGTTTTTAAGAACAAAAATGTCTTAGAATTAGACAAAGAATATTCTCAAATTTTTTCAGGATTTTTTTTAGACATTTTTGAAAAATTCTCTTGAATTTTTCAGAAAATAAAAAATTGTCTCCGAAAATTCTGAAAAAAATTGAGTGTTCCTTGACTAATTCTAAGACAGTTTTGTTCTTGTGAACTTTTTGCTAAAGTCCATAGTTTTCGAGAAAAAAATTGATGAAGTTCAAACAAAAACTTTTTGTTTCAGCCGACATTTTGTAAAAATGGGGTTGTTTAACATTGATATAAAAATTTTCTGACAAATTTCATCTGCCATGATCACCTCTGATCATAATTATAAGGGGATACCTTTGCGGTATCATGGCGAAAAAAAATTCAGAAAAAATTTTTTTCGAAAATTTTCACGTTTCTTATGTTTAAATCGGCCATATTTTATTTCTTGGGGTTGAATCGTAATTCCGACTACGGATTCTGAAAGAGAGTGAAAGTTCACATCGGAATATATGAAAACATAATTTTCTCAAAGCCGATAACATAAAAAATAATCACGTTGAAAACTTACTCGAAATTTGGGCCGTTTGGGCGTTAATGGGTTCAGACAGTGTGATGAACGAAGCCCCATGCAGTGAATGGGAATTCACGTGAATAAATGGATTTTCAATTTATATGTCTTAATAATTAGTTTTTATTCTATTTATATATATGTCGTAGGCAAATAGAAAAATCCGTCATTTAGAGAATTGCCTAGGCTGTTAGCTAACTGCCGGCAAATAGAGGACTGAGGCATCGAAATCGTCATTCCTTTAACTCCCTGGTTTCGTTCAGGCATGTAGCAAGCTGCCTAGGTAGGGCCCCGAGGGGTTCATTTCTATAGTTAACGGTCTTTTTCGGGGGGTTTTCGGTGTCTAACAGGTTCTGGGTAGGGGTTTTAAGGGGTTTTGGGTTATTTTACTATTTAAAAAAGAATCAGTCGAAAATAAGAGGAGATACAAAATTCATGCGTGGCAATTTGAGGAGCATCCTCAAATTGCCTAATGTTAAATTTGTATCTTCTGTCGCAGTCGCACTCATTGAAAACGGGGTTACTTGAGAAAATAATCCTGAAAAACTTAAAGTATACAATATGTATAAAGTGAAATGCGGATCCAGGTGCCATCAATCATTGACGTGCTTTAATAAGTAGAATATAAATTAAATTGACAAATTTTCTATTAGCTGATAATAAATATGTAACGTTTGCAATTACTAGTTTTTAAAACGTTTGTAAGTAATATTATTTTTCTATTTACCTAAACCGTCCGTCCGTCAGTTAGCTTATGTTACGTACAGAGTACGGAACTGTAGGCTTTAGCATAGAGCACTGCCCTCCGCTCGCGTTATATATATTTTTGTCTGTGGGTTTACGCCGCGCGCCCCGTACGGGCTCGCACCCTAGATAATTAAGAGGAGTAAAATGAAGGTGTTTATGGGAAGAAGGATAAAATAATAAAATGTATATTATGATAAAAAAAACAAAGAACATATATATTGTTAATTCAAGGTTACCCTTTGCACATACTGGTGGTGGACACAGTAGTAAAAGATAGCGACAAGGAACGTGCGAAGCAGCTGTATAGGCTCAACGCTACACAGCAGGAAAAGGAGCTCTAACAGAAGGGGTCGGTCAGGGAGCAGATCACTGCCGAACAAACAGAAAAACCGACAAGGAAGAGCGACGCCGATAGCATGACGGACGGATCAGCTACGGGTGAAAAAACGGAGAAAGAAACACCGCCATTGGTCTTCACAGAGCGACAAGCACGGAATATCATGATGATATTCTCCGAAATGAAGGAGCAAATGAAATTGCTCAACGAGACGGTTTCAGAGATCTCTCATCGATGCACAGCGCTGGAAGGAGCTGCAAAGACTTTATGTGCGTGCATGCAGAGTGGCAGCGACTGTTGCCTAAGACAGACAGCGCCAGAGTTCGAGGTTAGCCAAGGGAGAAAGTAGAAGCCCATTGCGACTGTACGCCACTGGTTTTGGCCTGCATCCCGAGCTGCAGGCTGAAAAAGTCTCGAATAGGCGACATACAGTAAATTTTCAGGACACATTTACTTGTTATTCTGGAAATAGTAGCCTATTGGAAGAGACACAAGGTGCACGGGCTGGCGCTGAACGTTTCAAGTGCTACTGGTATACACCCAGCCTGGGAGAGGGGCAATCTCTCAGCTGCTTACGAACCAGAGAGAAATAGCAATGAAACAATGGATTTGAGTGCTAGTAACAGACTCAAATCCAATAGAAGGTCGATATCTAAAACCAACATGCAGGCACGATACTCAGCTCGAGATGTTGACGAGATCGTAAGAAAATGACAAGTGCGATTCTCAGGGGAAAAAAACGAGAGTATTGATGTATTTTTTGCCCGAATGGAAGAGTGTCGTGTTCTGGCTGACCTGACAGAGGTATCGCAGCCGTTTGGTACAGGAATGGTCGTGACAAATGAAGAACGTGGACCGAGTTCTGCGCTGCCGCCAGGAGGTGGTATGGCGTGAACAAGTGGTTTTAGCAGTTATTAATTACTGAAGCTAATGCACGTATTCAAGGCAAAGAGGAGCAGGTGCGTGACTTTATCACGTGCCTGCAGGCTATCGCGCTGCAGCAGGTCCCGGTGCCTTCGACCGGATGCACCAAAATATGCTACCGAAGCTACAGTGTATGGTGCGCCGTGCCGAGGCAGGAGGAGCTAGCGCGGTTAGCTGAGCTCATTAGCACATCAGGTGAGGCATTCAAATCTCCACCGTCGCCACAGAATGCCGGAAGTGGCATATGAGAAAGCTTCAAAAAGCCAAGCCGGTAGTCTCTGGAATGGATACACAAGTGGCAGCAGTAGGCCAGTATCAACCAGACACGACCGCATTTGCTGAGCTACTGAAAGAGGTTAAGATTCTGACAGAACAGCTCAAGCATCGGGCGCGGAGTAAGTCTATAGAAGGGCTGAAGAAGCGACAGGCTATCGCAAACCCAAAGGCCGACCTAGCGCTCCAGGAACCAAGGAGGTGAAGCAAGAGCATGGTCAGCATGCAGCAACGGCAAGCCCTCGACAAAGCCGGAAACTAATGAACTGTTTCATGTGAGGTAAGCCAGAGCATATGTCAAAGGATTGTCGGAGCAAAAGGGCGGGGAATCTGAGGAGGAGCGTGCAGTAAAGGTCGCTGCGTCTCCTACGATCCCGTCAAAGGCCTCTAAGTCGGCTAGAGAGTTCGACGAAAGTAGCTCAGAAGTAATAAATACTTTTGAACAGCGTGAGGGGTCGTCGGCAGAAAGTTCGAATCGTAATGAAAGTGAAGACCGTTGCAATTCAACATGGGTGGATATCGGATTCGAGCATTGTTATCCTGAAGCGGCACGCATAGTGATGGGATCAGTAGGATTACAGATCGCCAGAACTTGCGGTCGAGAGCTTCGTCCAAGCTATGGTAGAGGTGCAAGAATGGGAAACGGTCATTACTCCGCCATCGTAGGCGACCTTAGTCTACCTTTCAAGATATGGAGTTCCTGAAGTCTTTCTTTCGGATAATGGCACGGAGTTAATAACCTTGCCATTTATAATTTGCAGGTAGAGGTGAGCACCGTACTACGGCGCCGCCATATCATCCGCTGGCAAATCCAGTGGAACGAGTTAATCGGTCACTGAAGACCATGCTCATGGTATTTATCGAAGAGAGCCATAGAACATGCTCACGATCGATTGTTCGGGCAACAGAAAGCGAGACTCATCAAGAGAGACTCGCATTTGTACGGCAGCGGTTTACACCTGATCGGCGGGGAAAATCAAGAAAAGATTTTCCAACTGCAACGTGTCCAAGGTAGGAGTGTGCAGTACATCGGTGCAGTAAAAACAGCCCCGTTACAATATATAATGATTTTGAATCTGTACAAATATTAATATAATATAAAATAATCTGAATAGAAAATGCTCGAATTAACTTCTTAAATAAAAAATTTTGAAAATTTAATGGTGTTACATTAGATTTCTTTTTAAGTTTATGCAGCAGTATATTTACTGTTTTAATGAGTGCACTTATTTTACATGTATATTTATCTAATGTCTAATTATGCACTAATTATCTAATATTTAATTATTATACACTATTTTATCATATCGTTGAAAAATAGACAAATATACTTTTTCTATCAGAGGATATCCATACACTAGAAATTGTTATTAAAACCATTAAAATAACACAACTTGTGGTGTGTTGTAACGTCCGGCTATTATTAATTAATTCGCCGATCGTTTTACTAATATATTTTTGTATTTTATATTATAGTTGATATGATTATATTAATTATAATTAGAAAGGTATGAAAACGAAATTTAGAATAAACCAGATTCGCGAACGGCAGCGGATGCAAGTTAGACGCTGACGCAGTAAAATCACTCCGGTTACAGCAGAGCGGACTTTTTCACGGACGTGAGAATTTCTGAAAGAGAGAATTCTCACTCAGTAACTGAACTTGAGCCACCTTAGACTAAAAATTATTTTTTTTTCTTCATACTTGCAAATGCAGAAGATGCGCTCGTCGAGCAGTCTGCAACGGGCACCCAACTTGCGAACATCGCGACCGCATATAAGAACCTCGTACAATTATTTCCAGCTCGTTGTGTCGCGCTTTAAACAACCAAAAATAAGACTCGAGAACGCGACTTATTACAGAATATATTCTAAAAATATAAATAAAGAAAAAGGATTTATCCCAATCAAGGAGTTTTACTTGCGTAGTTCCTTTCCCTCGCATTCGAAATAGCAAAACATCAAGAAAGTGAAGTCTCCGAGGGTTTCGGCATCCGCCGTCGTTACGTAGCCTAAGAAGAACCACGCCACAATCGTCAAAAATATATCAAAGCAGATCCTAAATTCAAAACGAGCCGGATAAACGCTCTCCAGCGTGATTCGGCCATAACATTGGTGACAGCGATCTGGGATTTGCTTCTGATCGAACCATTCTTTCCCTTGCAACAACATCAATTGACACGTTCCAGCTACATTTTCACAGCAGGTCTTTTAACTTCGGATTAAACAGGTGATGTGAATTATTATTATTATTATTACTACAGT